>OW388303.1:46941914-47027852 GCA_936450465.1 Gibbula magus
TTACCAAGGTGTCATACAGTGTTGTGTCCATGGGCAAGGAAGGCACTTTATCAATATTGCACTCAGTGCACCCAGCTGTTTAAATGGGTACCTGACCATGGGAAGTAAGGACTTAAAAGGGTGTGAGGATTGCTAAGCACAGGATCGAAAGTACAATTGCTTGAGGGTAATAATGTTCTTCAGGTACCCAGTAAATTGCTAATTATAACAACAGTTTTTTTAGGAACAGAAAGATTTTCTTGGTAACAACTTCTTTAATGTGAAAATACACAACGTTTTGGAGTATATATTCACTCCTTCACATTCCTACTGATGAAGGAGTGAGCATATACTCCGAAACGTCGTGTATTTTCACATTAAAGAAGTTGTCATCCAGAAAAATATTCCTGTTCTTATGTATGCCACTTCTAAATGTCCTTCAAAGACCTGAACTGCTTCATTGTGAAGACAGCAGCATTACCGAGCATAAGCTTATTGCTTCATCAGGTGGATTGAGAGTTTCAATAAGCTCAAATATAGTGCTGACAAAGACAGTTTAATGTGTTGTCTCTCTGATTCTGTTCCTATCAGAGTTGTCTCAAATGAAAGGTATTTTTCAATTAAGAGATTTGTCAACCCACTAATTTTTAAATTATTTGTAGCGACAAATGTTAATGTATGGAATATCCCCCCAATTAGCATTTTAGCAAAAGGAAAGTCCAAGATTTACCCAGGGCTAATGTTAAGCACACCAAAAATATTCCTCCCTTAAATAGCATGTAAAAGATTATTTGTTAAACCATAACCTGCTGATAGATCTAGTTCCAGCTGGAGTTCATGACTTGGCCTCCGCAGATTGTGATTCACATGCTAAATATATTCAGGGATACATATATTCAGTAAAAGTAAGGCTTCTTGTCAAGTTAACTACCAGCAGTGCAATCATAGGTAGGTAAACTGTAATGACAGAGGGAGAAACCATAAAAGTAGGTCATCGAATTCATACATTCAGAAGGGATTCATGAGTCAAGATTATTTATTGCAAAAAGACCCTTATGGAACAGGATACAAGTGTACAATATAGCACCAAGATACAATTATTATGTATGACAACATTTTTTATTTCTTTTAAATGTTTGTTGGCTACATTTTGTCCTTTCTTCTTTATCATAGGACATTAAAAATATACCTGGTATCTTCAATATAGCAAAGATATGGCACATATAAATTATACATAATAGAAGTTATACTATGAAGTACCCATTTCCAGAAAATTATGTAGTTTGATTCATAAGATGCATTAAGAGTGAGTTGAAAAATATGAGAATATTAACATTTTATCAACTCTATAGCATATCTTTGGTTACATAATGTCATCGAAAAGGATAAAATTAAATATGGCTCTGCTCTGTAGCTCATTAGGCTTTAATTGATACATCATATAAGTTTGACTATTTTTCTAATAGTTGTCAAAGGAAAGAGAGTTGTCAGACGGTGTGACGGACTGATATCAGACGCAATACCATGCCATAAGCCCATCAACCTGATGAGGTGAAAACCATTTTCAAAGCCTTGGTACATGCATGTATGAATGTTAATGGCCACACAACAGGGAGGCTTTCATTACAGGTGTTATCAGTAATGATATGTAGTTTTGCCATTTCCCAGCATAAATCACTCCAGACTGACAAGTTAGACATTTATCACAGCTAAAGATCATCCCATCTAGTCACTGCATCTCAAACCAAAACCCTGCAAGTTTATTAGCAATATAAATATCAAGTTAGTAAGCCGACTGAATGACGCTGAATGACACGGTGGTGATGTGCATATATCTGTGTCTGGTTTCCCCAGGTTTCCTCCGGTTTCTCCTATACCTGGTCTGATATTTTCTTTGCTTGTACTTAATTCATCCAAAACATGCCCCAGACTTCACCCCTCCTGCCTGATGCTTGTCAAGGGAGATAATCAGGGAGAAGGTCTCTGTATCACTGGGTGCATACCACTCAAAACTTTGTTTACTTGTTCTTCAATCCAGTATTCTTGGAGGTTTATTGTCTGAGACGGGATCCACTAGGGCTGCATGTGCTCTTGGAACTTGAATGGCACAGCTCTCTCTCTCAGTTATTTGATATCAATGAGTGGGATATGTTCTTGGGAGAAATTTATAAATATACAAAACATTTTTTTACATGAGAAAAGCAATATTTCTTTGTTATATTCTATCCAGAAATACATGCCTAACATTTACCTCATGTAATCTGAAACATTGTGTTTTTCACAATAAGAAAATAAAGACATACACAATCCTTCTTTTCTCATATCTATTCAACTTGTAATTGCGTTTCAAACAATGGACATATTTCATAATTACATTTGAAGATTTATTCATATTAAATATGCTAAAACTAAAAATTATGAATGACATTGAAATGCTTATGTGAACAACTCTGAGCTGAATTTTTAATGGGTATAGAAATATCATTTGCTAAAATTTCTCTTTTTGTAAAAAAATATATTCTAAAATTCTTGGCAATTCTTTTTTCCCACATCTTGTGCCCTTGAACAAACGTTATTTTGGTTATTTTGATTTCTGACTTTGCTAGACTAATAACTAATAACTTTCTACTTAGATAAATAATTAAGACATTTAATAACAGCGGTATTAAGTTCTTATCAAGAAGTGTTACATTTCACAACAAAAATCAAGGCAAACCTTTCAAAGCATTTTTTCTATAGTTTATCATTCAAGCCAGTTAACACGTGAAAAAAATAACGCTTGAATTTCAACTCACTGAAATCTAAGATGACAGAAGGTCAACCATATTGTTTTAAAGTCACGTTTCCTGTTTTCTGAGTCATAAAGAAGTAGATAAATTCCTAAAGACATTTCTTGGTTTTTCTTTCACCTTTTCTTCAATAAATCTCTTGCCCTGATTCATTTTATCCCCTTTACACAAGACGACAGAGAAGAGAAGAATGTTGGTAATATTATTGAGTTGAGGCAATTTGGAGTTAAATGCTGTTTGTAAGGTATTTCACTTACATCAAGACTGTATTATTGCAGGAAGAAAGTCTGCAACACCATTGTGGCTATACACTGTGGTGAAGCTTGCGAGCATCGGCTGAACCAAGCAAACCATGGATGGTACTGCACTGAAATTGAGTTCAGCATAACACCCAAACCTTACTGCATGTATGAGTGCACTATACTGCAGACTAAGTTGCCAAGCCTCCAGTGAGATTTGAACCCCGAACCGCTTGATCTGAAGCCAAAAGAGCAAACTACTGTGCTGTCCAGCCCCATGATAACAAACTGTAGAATGTTGAGTCATATGATCAAGAAGATGTCAAGACAGAGGGTGTTTGGCAAGGATATACAATATCTCCTTCACAATTTGAAACAAAGGATCAAAGTACTTGAAAATCAAAGAGATTCTAAATGTTTGTTAAAATTTGGTAAGTATTTCTACCATGGCGGTGCCGGATTTTAAAGGGGCAGTAGCACGTTTTTTGCAAAATTTATTTTTTCAAATTTCCCATTTATAATGATAGTTTACGTCATTTATATAAACTTTAGAGGGTAAAACTTCTTATTACACGAACCGATTATCTGCAGTGGTAAAAACTATGTTGTGTATAAAGCAAAAATTGCAGGGCGGCCATTTTATTGTGAACACATTTTATTATTTTGTATTACAAAAACGATTCCCATGGCTTTACCGAAACATGTACACTCATTTTAAACTTTATTTTCCGAAGAGAGGAGGATCTTTTACTATTGGTGAAATTATTTTTCAAATACATTTCATCAACTTATTTGAGCGAAAAAACGTGCTACTGCCCCTTTAAATCTGATTGGCTGATTGTTACAAGGCATCAATTCAAGATTGAACTTGCTCTATGAATATACAAGGACTAACATCTCAGTTAGCCAAGTAGCAACTGTTATTAGCAAATGTTATCAACCAAGTTTCCTTTCTTGTTTTAACACGGAAAGAGATGAGTGTTTGAAGTAAATATCCACTTTTCAACGAAATAAGAAGTTTATTTTATACAACAGATCGAGCAGGCTAAATCTTCAAAAGGTGCATGATTCCTTGGATTCCAGCAACAATGCAATCAATGAAGTGATTTACGCAAACGCTTCTTACATCACAATCATTATGACAGCTTCACAGTGAATTCTGTAAGTTGCCATCTTTGCTATGAATTTGAAGGAATAAATCTGGTTAAGGTATGATATTGGTGTTTGGTTGAGTATTGTTGGAACAATATTTCATAAACATGCAGCATTATTTTCATGGTTATATGTGTTCGATTTTAATATTTTTTAACCACTTTAATCCATTCAGTTTAACATGTTGACCCCTTAATTTTAAACACTAGGTTTATCTCCTAAAAAATCATTTACATACCGGTTAGATATTTTTAAAAATAGCAATTGTTTATTTTTATCATATTCAAAACCTTGTATCCTTGATCAAAATGAAATAATTCCACATTTTAAAAAAAAGTATTCTATATATAAACCATACTGAAACATTTCAAAAATTCAATTTCACGAAACCTTTCAAAATATTTGTGCAAGTGACAAATGTAAAGAGTTTCCGAGTTAGTTTACTCAGGCAAAACATTAATTCAACAATTTCCATGTCAATAAAGTATACATTAAAAACAAATTTGAGTATGAATTTCCCAAAAGTAAATGTTTCCATTTTCTTCATCACCTGTAAACTATAAACTTCGGTAAGAACCTGTTTTCCTCCAAACACCTCAAGAGTTCCGAATATCCCCGCCTTGTGACCTTTACGAACGTGTCCGCTACCCATGCCGATAGAGAGACTGGGTGGAAGCAATCAGAGCCACGTGGTCCCCATATGCTTCCTTTTGCCTCCTTCTGCCTCCATTCAAAATGCATTTATTTATTACATGTAAAGATCCCTGATACGTTTTAAATGAAAACCAACAATGGCCGATAGCCTAGCTTTTTCTGTGGATCAAGTATGGGGATGTTTATGACATATGAAGCTAATATTTCTCCCTGGTAGGTAAGTGTTATATTATACATGCAATCTGGCACTGTAAACTTTGCATCCGATGTAAGTTTAATTTCTATTACAAATGTTCAGCATCAATATAAATGAAAAGGGTTTCAGCTTTCTCTATGTTGGAGACCACAGGTGTTGTGGTTCACAGCTTGAAAATTTAATTCTAAAGTGTTTCGGAGGAAAATGTAAACATAAGCTCTATTTACATTTTTATAATGTGGTTTATAAACGAACTAAATGGATTTTATCTTTGCACATAAACTTGAAATGATTAAGATTTCTTAAAAAGATGGAGTTTGGTTTTTGAAATTTATCATGTTTATAACATAAATTTGAAAAGATGATAAATTTTATAGATGATCAAGTTCTTTATATTCTTTTCCCGAAAAAGTACAAGGCTTCATTGAAGTATTACAGATAGTCTAGGCCCAAATATACCACAGTGTGGTCCCAAATATACCACAGTGTGGTCTCAAATATACTATTTAGTATGGTCCCAAATATACCATAGCGTGGTCCCAAATATAACATAATGTGGTCCCAAATATAACACAGTGTGATCCCAAATATACCACAGTGTGATCCCAAATATACTATAGTATGGTCCCAAATATACCATAGCATGGTCCCAAATATAACATGTGATCCCAAATATAACACAGTGTGGTCCCAAATATAACACAGTGTGATCCCAAATATACCATAGTGTGGTCCCAAATTTACCATAGTGTGGTCCCAAATATAACACAGTGTGGTCCCAAATATGAACAATCACAATTATTGTTAGTAATTATAAGTAAACATACCTCTAGATTGAGTTTGCCTACATCTCCAAGTCTGGAGAGGTTATACAGAGTAAAAAAATAAAATGTTATTGTGGTGTGTGTGTTGTTCTTTCCCTGAGTTATCTCCCCTGGCTGAAATTATCTTCCCCTGTCAACCGGATGTTTACCTCATTCTATTCGAAGTATAATTTGGATGACGGGGAGGAGGGTGGGAGTACATCCTCAATCTAGAGGTATGTTTACTTATAATTACTAACAATAATTGTGATTGTTCATAATTATTGCGTAAACTATCCCTCTAGATTGAGTTTGCCAGAATAACACATAAGGCTGGAGGGAGTCCAAATTCCTAAACCACTCCAAACCTAGGCCCAATCCTAAGGACTTGATAAGACAAACTCATATCCATGGAGGAATAAAGGGAGATAACTCTTCCAAAAGATCGTACTTTTGTTCCAAATACCGTAAAATATCCTATTTTGGTAGTAGATCGTATTTCCAGCATTGAATATCTTCCTATTTAATGCTTAAAAGATCGTATTTTTCCCCATTTAGGGATTAAAATAAGGTCTAATTTGGTATAAATATGCTATTTTACGTAATATTCCGAGGTAATCGGACATAATTTACCGTTATTCCTTGACTCAGATAAGGAATTCAGGCTTAAAGTGACTTTTGATAATATTTCCGGGAATTTCCTCAAATTTACCGTTATATTCACGAAAATAGCCGATAATACCCAGGAATTTACCGTTATTCCTACACTTGGATCGGTAAAAGCATAAACCAGACACGTCTCACCTAGGGGGAAATACGATTCGCTGCCGTATCTCAACAACCTTAGCTCACTGAGAGACTGATAATACTTCCCTTAACGGGATATTTGGTACAATAGTAACTAGGTCTTTGAATATGCCCACCTTCTAATGGAGTAGAAGTCACCACTTTCCGAGGACAGCTAGAGGCTGGACACTATCCCCGGGTCACTCCCCCCCCCCCCCCCCTTTTTCCCTGGGGAGGGGGTCAGGCAGAGAGGTGCTGAGCCGCCACCAAGGGCCCCAGGGACGATAGGCCCCCAATCATTGGGGCTACGTCTCTTAGGTAAGCTCTGGTGAAAGCTGAGGAGGACTTCCACTGGCACGAAGCAACGACCTGGTCAACTGACACTGACTTCCAGGCGGCCAGGGAGGTAGAGAGAGCTCGAATTTCGTGAGGAGAGTAAGTAGATTCTGCTTCAGAGAACTCCGCATTGGAATACGCTAGCACAATAGTCTTTCTCAACCATGAAGCGATAGTGTTCTTGGATATTTCTGACTCCATAGCTTGCTTGCAGGATAGAAATAGTCTTCTTCGCTTTTTCCTGAAAGTTTGTGTTCTCTCTAGATACCAGCGTAAGGCTCTAACTGGGCACAAAAGGCGATTCTTGTCTAGTTTCCCATTGGGTCTTGGGAGCGCTGGGATGGAGTATACCCTGGTACCCAGGGGGCCTGCTGCTGTTGATTGGTTTTTGGCAAGGAACTCTGGGATTGCTCTAAAAGATGCAGACTTGTAATGCTCGGAGAAGGCAACAGATGACACGTCTATGGCATGTAACTCAGACACTCTTGCGGCAGACGCAAAGGCTATAAGAAATGCCGTTTTCCAGGATAAAAACTTTAGTGATGTAGAGTTCAGAGGTTCGTAAGGAGGTTGCTGAAGCGATTTGAGAACCAGAACTAAATCCCACTTGGGGAAAACTGACGGAGATCTGATGTCTTGCAACTTGAAAGATCTGATCAACTTGGTTAGGGGAACGTCTGAGCCAACAGAGAGACCCTCTATAGATCCGTGACAGAGGCGATAGCAGATCTGTAGCCTTCTATGGTACCTGCCTTGAGGTTACAGTCCTTGCGAAGATGATTTAGAAAATCTGCAATTATGGGGATGGAGAGGGGGACGAGGGATAACTGGTGCTCTCGTCTCCAGAGCTGGAATCTATCCCATTTGTTGTCGTATAATGCAGAAGTTGATGGTCTGATAGATCTGGTAATAGCTGAGCTAGTGTCCTTGGCGAACCCTTTCTGCTGTAGGGACTGCTCGATATGCGCCAAACGTGAAGGTTGAATGCTTGCAAGTTGACGTTGTGGGGTTGCCAAAGTGGCTGTTGCAGAAGATTGGGCCACAGTGGAAGACGTAGTGGGGGATCTGACGCTAGATCCAGAAGCGACGGGAACCATGGTCTCTTGGGCCAGAAGGGGGCTACCAAGAATAGGGTACATTGATGTCTCCTGATCTTGCTTAACACGTCCGGGATTAACTTGAACGGGGGGAAGGCATAAGCTAAGAGATTGTCCCACGGGTAAGATAGAGCATCCACTGCTAGAGCTTGAGGGTCGGGAACTGGACTGATGTACTTTGGAAGTCGATAGTTGAGGGCTGTCGCGAAAAGATCTATCTGTGGACGTTCCCATCTGTCCTCTATGAGATCTATGACACTCTGATGCACAGTCCATTCCGAGGACACTACTTGATTCGTTCTGGAAAGTGAATCTGCCAGAAAATTCAGCTTGCCCGGAATATGTCTCGCTTGAATAGACATCTGAAGAGAATCGACTAGGTGGTAAAGATCTCTCGTGCTCTGCATTAGAGAAAGGGATCTGGTGCCCCCTTGTTTGTTGATATAGGCTACCACTGTCGAGTTGTCTGTGGCAACCACTACGCTGTTGTGAGACAGAAGGGATCTCCAATGGGTAAGAGCCCGTATCACTGCTAGAAGCTCTAGATGGTTGATATGAAACTCTGATTCCAACTGAGTCCAAGTGCCCCTGACTTGAAGGTCGTTGCAGTGAGCACCCCAGCCCAGGTTGGAGGCGTCGGTATAAATGGTCTGAGTTGGTGTTGGCAACACAAACGGGCAGCCTGTCATGACATGTGTTCTGAGTGTCCACCATTGTATCTCGTACAGCACTTGTTGAGTGGGGGAGATCAAATGCGAAAGGTCTAGATTTCGATGATCGTTTATCCAGGACTGAAGGTGTCTCAGATTCAGCCTTCCTCTCTGAGTAAAGTCCTGCATTGACGTAAGAGAGCCCGCTAGTGACATCCACTTCCTGAGCGTGTGGGGTTTCCCGTCTGTTAGCTGAGCAATCAATGACTGTGCTCCTGTCCATCGATCTTCTGTTGGCCAGGTCATTGACATAGAGGAGTCCAGCATGGCGCCTAGGAACCTTATGCGATGTGTAGGCGTGAGTTCTGATTTCTCTGGATGAATGACCCAACCCAAGTGGCTGAATACGTGAGCCACGAAGTCTAAGTGGAGTCTCAATACCTCTGGTAGCTGATGACGCAGTAGAAAGTCGTCGAGATAGCCGTGAATGAACACTTGTTTCAGGTGCAGAAACTGTAGCACGGGAGCCATGATCATAGTGAATAGCCAGGGGGCGACGGAAATACCAAACGGTAGCACTTTGAATTGGAACCGGCGGCCGTTCACACTGAATCTGAGAAACTTCCTGGAGTTCTGATGAATCGGCACATGGAGATAAGCGTCCTTTAAATCCAGGCTTGCAAACAGAGAATGAGGCTGAATCAGCTTGCGAATAGCCCTGAGAGAGTCCATCGTAAACTTGGGTGGTCTTTTGAGAAATGACTTGTTGAGCACCTTTAAGTCTATTATCATCCTCATATCTTTGCAGTCCTTCTTGGGTACCAGGAAGACTGGTGAGTAGAAACCCTCCGAGCTGTCTAAAGGGTCTAGCTCTGTGACGGCGCCTTTTTCTAAGAGTAGATCTATAGCAATGAGAGCGGCATCTAGTTTGGATCCCTTTAGGAAGAAGCGTTTCCCTTGTGGAATTGCCGTAAGTGGAGGTACAATGTTCCACTGGAGACGATAACCCTCCGATATCACCGAGAGGATCCATGGGTCCTGTGTGATGGTTCCCCAGTTGCGGTGGTATGACATCAGTCGGCCTCCCACTGGGGAGGGGGAGGTCGGTTGGGGGAACTCGCACTTCAAAATCATGTCGGAGGACGGAAGCGGCCGTAAGGGAGGAGACAGAACGGGAGGGACGGACGAGTCACCGTCGCTGCTGACCTTTGTGAAAGCGACCCCTAAACTGACCCCTGGTCTGCTGTTGTCTAGCTTGGTCTCTGTTGGGTCCCGGCTGGTTGTCCCGTTTGCTTTGAAAGTAGTTCTTGGTAGGCGCTGGTGGTGCCGACGGCTTGGCATACGACTGCTTGGGGGGAGCCCTGGGCCCTCCGTTACCCCTGCGGGACTCATTAAACTTGCCCTTGTTCAACAGTGCTTGCGAAAGTTTAAGGTTCAAGCTCTTAGTAGTCATGGTCTCCTGCGTGACACTCGCTTCTATGCAGGCTCCATTAAACAAGGTGGGCGATTGCACTGGCTGAGATATCAAAGAATCTCTCACATCTTGTGGTAAGTCTCGAACACGAGAAAGTTGGAAGTCCCTTTCGTGGAGAACAGATTTGGCAATCGTGTTAGCAGAAGCACTTGCTAAATCTTGGGAAGCTAAAAAGATGCTGTCCAGGAACCCATGAGCCATCGCGGCGTCGTCAGCCCTCATGGTCACTAGCGTATTTGGAGAAATGCCCTCATAGGAAGCAAACTTGGGAGGGAGTAACTCTCTAATTCCAGCACAGAACCAGTTGATGTACGAGAGAGTGTCCATGGAAAATCTGGCATTGGCATCCATTTCCAAAATGTCAGACCTAGACATCGGTTTGCTATTTACACTGGCTGGTCGAGGGTTAAGTCTATCGAATTATTGGTCCAAGGCGGGAAGACTGGTAGACATGTATCTGTTGTGAATAACATAAGGTAACCTTGACTTAGACTTGGCTAAATGCGAAGGAAGGTTGGGAGTGATCCTCTCATTTACTGATAAAAAGGCTGTCTTCACAACAGTAGAATGAGGCAGAGATAATTTAGGGAGCTTAGGGGTCGGAAGCAGTCCCGAATTCCCAAGTTCGTCCGGTTTAGTAACCTCCAATTGCTCCGTGGGAATTGGCATAGTTGACGGTTTGAGGTGATGTACAGAGTCCAACTTGTCTACAAAAGACCATTCCGGAACTAAGTCGGCAGCTTGAAAATCCGATTTAATAATCAAATGGCCTTCATGATCAAGGACTGACACATCCACAGAGTCCGTACTGGTAGACACATGTAGGGGCTGAGTCAGGATAGGGATGAATGGTGGCCTGTTGACATCAACCAAGTCAGCTAAACCGTTAGGTAGCTGGCTTTGGCCCCAGTCTCCATCAGCTAGGTCACCCGTGCCGCCCGTGCTAACGTTTGGCTTAACGGGATCGACCTGCTGGGGCACGTGAGTACTCCCGCCTCGGTCGGCCAGTGGCTCAACAGACTGAGTGGCCTCGTCCGTGTTGCCCATGCTAACGGGACGCGTAACGGTATGAGCCGACCCAGCTGCCTTGCCACGGTTAGCCCGTGCGTCCGTGGACACCGTGGCTTCCCCTCTGGCCCGGGAAACCCGTGCTCCGACCTGAGCGTTGGGTTCCCCGCCACCCAGGCCAGGATTGGTCGGGGGAGTCCCTGTCCCGTGAGAGACCGAGACACCGTCCCTGACCGAGACGCCTGGCTGGGTGGTGATGACCGTGGTTGGGTTTTGGGTCTTCATGCGCTCCCCACGCGACCCGCGGCCCGAACCAACGGCAGGCAGTCCCCCTTCCTTGTCCACTGCGCCCAAGGCCAGGGATTTTGGAGGTGGGGGACTGGACCCAACGGTCCCAAGAAGACCAGAACCGCGGCCTGCTACCGACGGCTCTGCCAACTTGGCCTCTATCTCCTCAAACTTCTTCTCATTTGTCTCCTTGATAGATGATACAGAAGTAGATAAAGCCACTAACATAGCTTTCAATTCTGATAGTTCAGAGGAGGGTTTATCAAGAGTGGGGGTGACAGATCTCGATCTCTTGCTAGCAGACGAATCTGACTCCTTCTTCCTCTTAGGGGTCTTAGGCTTAGATCTAAGTTTGTTCATCTCAATCCAGTCTTTATCAGGCATGTCTTTACACAACAAACATCGAGAGTCAAACATGCATGGTAGATCCTTAAAACAAGCATAGCAGGATGAATGGGGATCCCCCTTATGTAAATACTTCTGACACGATAGACACTTGTTTTGATTGGCAGACATCTTGGATAAAGGAAAATGGCGGGAAAGTTGAAGGAAAATTTTTTCACACACAAGGAAAAATCAAAAACGATCTCACCCAGTTGAATCCACTTGTAATCCAAAGCAGAAAGTCACAAGGATGAAAAACAGAAGCTCTTCAAGTGAAATCCCAAGGGGAGACTCAAGAAGACAGAAAAATTTTACTCTCTCACTCAGTGAACCTCTACCCAGTCCATACAGAGAATAGAAAATGAGGTAAACATCCGGTTGACAGGGGAAGATAATTTCAGCCAGGGGAGATAACTCAGGGAAAGAACAACACACACACCACAATAACATTTTATTTTTTTACTCTGTATAACCTCTCCAGACTTGGAGATGTAGGCAAACTCAATCTAGAGGGATAGTTTACGCAATAATTATACTATAGTATGGTCCCAAATATACTATAGTATGGTCCCAAATATAACACAGTGTGATCCCAAATTTACCATAGTGTGGTCCCAAATATACCATAGTGTGGTCCCAAATATAACAGTGTGGTCCCAAATATAACAGTGTGGTCCCAAATATAATATAGTATGGTCCCAAATATACCATAGCGTGGTCCCAAATATAACATAATGTGGTCCCAAATGTAACATAGCGTCGTCCCAAATATAGCAATATTACATAATATTAGCATGCTATACTACATGAAGTTTAAAGTCATGACAAGATTATGCAAATTATACCATTGGCAGATCCAGAGGGGAGGGGGGGGGGGGGGGGGGTGCGACCATTGAAAGAATAAGGAAAACAGCGGTGCCCCCACCCCAACTCAAAAAGTTGTATCCGCCCCTGTATACCATTGACAACGACATCTAGAACATTTCTGTTATGATCTCATACTGTACATTACCTTCATTGCTTATCATTTTACATGGCCAGCAAATGCTATACGGGTGCAATCCTGTTGATATCTGAAAACAAAACAACATCCAAATGCATGGAATGCACCAACTGCACTGAGACGTGGCAACATAATGACCTGTTATCATTGCAATGAAGATTACATCCACTGCTTTGCTCAGTCCATAAGTAATATGTCCTTGAAAGTAAATATCCAGTTGATTAGATAGAAATTGGAGTAAAGTGAAGAGATTTGAAAATATAAAAACTTCTCATATCTGCTCTGGTACAAAGCTTTCCATCTTGTTTAAAAAAAACAACAGAAAAACAAAATTTCAGAAAATTGGATATATCTAAGTAAATGCATTTCCAATGTTTCAGAAAGATTTATTGAACAGTTTTGTTAACAAACTTTCCAAGTCCAAGTCTAAATGTTTCCATGAAAAAGAATTATTTTCAAAATTTGAAAATATCCCTAAGGCACATCATCAGCAGTTGGGAAATATACATGTAAAGTATCTGCTCTAGATAATTATTATACAGAACATTTACAGCTATGTGTATTTGGCAGCAGGCATTTGGAGAAGAAGATCTGGATACAGAAATGTTCAAAGGGGGTAGGGGGTTCATCTTTGAGCTCCATCATATTTACATGCAAACAATTTCAAAGGGGGGTAAAGGGTTCACGTTTGGGCTCCATCATATTTACATGCAAACAATTTCAAAGGGGGTAGGGAGTTCATCTTTGGGCTCCATCATATTTACATGCAAACAATTTCAAAGGGGGGTTGAGGGTTCATCTTTGGACTCCATCATATTTACATGCAAACAATTTCAAAGGGGGGTTGAGGGTTCATCTTTGGACTCCATCATATTTACATGCAAACAATTTCAAAGGGGGGTTGAGGGTTCATCTTTGGACTCCATCAAATTTACATGTAAAAGTTTTCAGGGGTGGGTAGAGGGTTCATCCTTGGGCTCCATCAAAGGTGAAGAATACATGTAAGTGTGAACAGAAAGCCAGGCAGGTCCAACCATGGCTCCAGGTCCTCTACATGTCCAGGGTAGAACCCTATGCACAGAGACAGAGAATGGTGCCCAAGAGTATCCTGATTTTCAGAAGAAGCATTTACGACCAAGCCGGAAAATGATTACCGGTGATAAGAAAAGATCAAGGGTTCTGGAGCTAACCTATATTCACAGATTCAAAATTTAAATTGTTTTGTGGAAACCTGTGGTGAAAATGAGGTGATAATCTGAATTTCAAAAGATGCATTTAGGACCATGTTGAGGCAGGAAGAGAAAGAAGTGGAGTTCAAAAAAAGAACAAGCTCAGTCCAGATCCATAAATATCTGTATTTCTGAAATATCTTACATGACTTGGCAAGTTTGAGGTAGAAAATCATGGGGACTAATTCTACAGGTCTGAACTTAGGTAGCACGTTTTTTGCAAATTTTATTTTTTTAAATTTCCCATTTATAATGATAGTTTATGTCATTTATATCTACTTTAGAGAGTAAAACATCTCATTAAACCAACCAATTATCCGTAGTGGTAATAACGATGTTGCGAATAAAACAAAAATTGCATGGCGGCCATTTTATTGTGAACACATTTTAATATTTCGAAGAACAAAAAACGATTCCCACGGTTTTACCAAGCCATGTACACTCATTTTTAACTTGATTTCCTGAAGAGAGAAGCGTGTTTTACTATTGGTGACATTATTTTTAAAATACATTTCATCGACTTATTTGAGAGAAAAAACGTGCTACTGCCCCTTTAAAGGGCTGAAAGAGGAATATATTTTCGGATCAAGGCGCAAATCCCCGAAAATCTATATTTCTGAAAGAACTGTAGAACATGTGTACAAGTCTTGGCAGTACCCCGATGTCTGCCCAGCTTTCAACACCTTCCTCTCCAACCTTCCTTCAGACATTCCACGCAATGCACACAGTAAAATTCTCAAAGCCAGTTACGAAACATGAACAGAGTGTAAACAAGGTACAAGACTAAAAATAATTGTGCAACATTTTCCAAAACATACAAATTTAGTTTTTTCTTCACTCTTGTTGGCTTCTAAAGATACACGAACACAAAAATAACCACATGGTATCCAAGTCGCTGGCTATATGTAAGTATTAGCCGCGCCGGCTAGATTAAGCCACTTTTATGTTTAAGCAGCCAATCAGAGCATCTGTCAATTATCACTTATCACACCTAGATGTCATAAACATTCATAGCGAATACTTATTGCCATAATTATAACTCTGTGATGTATCTGGCACCTAGCGCACTGCCAGCATACCGTACTGGTTCAACTTGGTCCACATTTGTACACAATACACCAAGAATACAGATATATCTTTATAATTTCTCAAGTTGACACATGTACTGATATCTGTTTACCTTAAAACAAAAATGTAATTTATTTCAATAAATAAATGACCTCAAGAGCAGAAGAACATAAAGATTGAGAAATTACAGTATCTTTCTGAGCAAAATTTAATGACATAGAATGGAAGTTAAGTGTTTCTTATTTTCAATTAAAGAGAAAATTTGAGATGAAAAACAATTTCATCATTAACAACCAATTTCTGTTTGTAATTCTTATTGCAAAAACACTTATAAATCCAATTATCTAAAATGATTCAACATTGTAATAAGACCTTCCAGGCTTAAAAGACTCTCAATATAAAATAAAGTTCTTCGGAACGTGGGCATCAATCCTTTCGATTCAAGAAGTCAGTTTCAGTCAACATAGTCCTCAACTATTATCCAAATCCAAGAACAAATCCAAGAACAATTGAAGCCAACAAAGCTCTCAACTTTTATCAGTCAAGAAAGAAACAATTGTAGCCAACAAAGCTCTCAACTTTTATCAGTCAAGAAAGAAACAATTGTAGCCAACAAAGCTCTCAACTATTATCCGAGTCAAGAAAGAAACAATTGTAGCCAACAAAGCTCTCAACTTTTATCAGTCAAGAAAGAAAAAACTTCTAGCCAACAAAGCTCTCAATTTTTATCAGTCAAGAAAGAAACAATTGTAGCCAACATAGTCCTCAACTATTATCCGAGTCAAGAAAGAAACAATTGTAGCCAGCAAAGCTCTCAACTTTTATCAGTCAAGAAAGAAACAATTGTAGCCAACAAAGCTCTCAACTATTATCCAAGTCAAGAAAGAATTATTGTAGCCAACAAAGCTCTCAACTATTATCCAAGTCAAGAAAGAAACAATTGTACATAGCTAACAAAGCTCTCAACTTTCATCAGTCAAGAAAGAAACAGTTTTAGCCAACAAAGCTCTCAACTTTTATCTGAGTCAAGAAAGAAACAGTTTTATTCAATGTAGCTCTCAAATTTTATCCAAATCATGAAAGAAAAAGTTTAGCTGACGTAGCTCTCAATTACCTTTTATACGATTCAAGAAAGAAATAGTTTTAGCCGACAGACCTCTTAACTTTTATCTGAATGAAGAAAGAAACAGTTTTCAGTCAACATAGCCCTCAACTTTATCTGAGTCAAGAAAGCAACAGTTTGATCATGGTGTGCATCACCTCCCCACACGTTCTTCCCTTTCTGATCTTATCATTGGGAGAAAAACATAATACTTTCCACACAACTATCAACTGATAAAATATGCTACATTCCTCACAACTGAGGCTACAGGTGGGATGCATTATGACAGCAATGGCGGCAGACCTAGCTGTCTTGGCAATAGATCAGACCAAAGGTAATTATTTTTGCTAAATCAAGTTTTCACTCCATCAGGGTTAGGATCAGATACAGATGAACGCAAGTTTGCGCACAATTATGCAAAACTTTGCTGTCAGGTTCTGCTAAGCCGGAGAGGAACACAAGTATACTTTATGACATTCCTAACATGTGGCGGCAGCACAGCGCACATAGCAAATCCTTCTAAATGGAGTATCCATATTGTAAGAATGGTTTGGGTCTCACGTAACAGAAAAACAACACTGAGGCCGTGGAAGTGATGCTAAAAATGTTGATGTATGAGAAAATGAGCCATTTTGGATGATCAAAGATTCCGTATCCAACTTCTTGGACAATAGAATTTGTTAATTCTTGTGATTATCGAGGTTAAATATCTATAGATGAGAGAGTTTTACCATTTTTTGTTGGGTCGCTTGTCTGCCTGCGATCATTTTATACTTACTTGATCAGTTATATTTCTCTTCAAACCTGAAAAAGAGCAATTTCTCATGCGGAGATGTTGAATAAATACATTGGTATCTCTCATTTACCAATATATCAAGTGTGATTCCAGCTTGCACGTCAGTGGGACCAGACTTCTTAGAGCTTCCTAATGTAAAGATTGACATGGCCACAGACTACCAGACTGATGCCTTTTAGTGTGCCATTAACAGGCTAACTACCTGTATCATTATGAGAAAACTCTCAATGGCAAGAGAGGTTCATTTCTACAGAGAATATCGAATAACACAAGGGCAAGTATCAATCATATCCAACAGGATCAGTGGTGCTCCAGAGGTGAGATTTCAGTGGGTTCGAAGCACCCTTTCGAAAAAGTTTGCATATAAATTTGAGGAATTCATTTTGATGACTCTTTTAAAAGGTGCGAGCGGGATATCGCAGTGGTTAGTGTATTCAGGGTTCGAATCCCCCCAGGGGCAAGGCAACTTTGTCTGAAGTAGAGAACTGTTCTACAGATAGTAAGGTTTGGGTGCAATGCTACACTGAATTTCAGCACTGTACCACTCATGGTTCGCTAGTTCCAGTCAATGCTTAGAGGTTTCGCCGCAATGCATAGCCACATGGTATTGCAGGCTTTCTCCCTACTATAATCAGGGGTCGAAATTAACCTTTTCAATGCAGTAGCCATTCTGACATTTCAATTTCAAAAAGTACTAGTTCAGACTTATTCCAGCTAGCCAAATACATCTCCATGATCATTTCACTTCAAATTTTAACCAGTCTTTTGGACTACCAGTTTTTACACTCTACTAGCCCAACTTCTTTTTCACTAGCCATGGGCTACCGGACTAGTGCTAATTTCGAACCCTGATAATACTAGTAGCAGCGATATAAGAGAAATACTCTTGAAAGCAATGTGTTAAACCCCAACTCACCTCAACTCACCTTTTAAAGGTGAATCCAGTTTGTTGTTGGGTGTGATTTTATCAAGAAGTACTGACTGTTGCTGAAAATTACCATTTTGATGACAGTTGACTTAGTATAGTGACAATGGACAATTGGACAATGCAACGCCATTGATGTGGGTCAATTGATAATACGTAATTTTGGAAACAGACAAAAAGACAAATTTAAATGATAATGTTTAATGTCTGCATGTTTGTCATATCACTACTGTGCATATAATTGGGACGTGCAGTTTCAGTTTCTGTACATATGATAATAACGCTGTATTGTCCGCAACACAGAGTAGCTACATTGGAAATTCATTGTGTGCAAATAACATCCGGCTGCCACAGTGAAGCACCAGTTCAAGCGTTGTTCTGTCCTTATAATACAAGGAAGCAACACCTCCAATCTTTTAACATCTTCTGGTATGACACGACTGGGAATCGATGTTGATATTTGAACTGAAATCAGTACATAATGTATCTTGGCATGAATTACAACCAAATACAAAATTATGAAACACAATGGATTCATCTTCAAAACAAACTGATAACACAATATATTACAGTGCATCATTGATAAGAATTGGCCACCTATGGAAAGCAGTCAAGGAGACAGTAAGGCCTCGTTGTTAGTCATCGTGAGGACCGCCTCATTTTCACATTTAGTCAACAGAAGATACTAAATCTCACCCACTCAGCGATAGGATGGAAAATTTGGATTACATAAATAAAGATCAGATTTATATACTTTCATTTCATATGAATTGATGTCAAATATCATCAAAACACAGTTTTAGCATCATACTAAAATGTAGAGTTTCAAAGAGCTAACATAGACAACCATGAAAGGCAACAAAGATATTCTTGTCTTTAAAAGGCTTTTAGAAGAGGAATGCATAAGAAAACAAAACTTTCTTGACTACCGTACTTTCTTGATAATTAACTTCTTTATTCTCAAGATGCATGATGTTTCACAGTATATGCTTACGTCAGGTGGAATGAAGGAATAAGTATACACCTCGAAATGAACGGGGATGTAGCTCAGTTGGTAGAGTGTCCACTCATCACCCGGAAGACCGGGGTTCGATTCCCAATCGTGTCATACCAAAAGACGTTAAAAGATTGGAGTTGTTGCTGCCTTGCTTGACACTCAGCATTATAAGGACAGAACAACGCATTAACTGGCGCTGCACTGTGGCTGCCGGGTGCAGAATGCACAAATCAAATTTCCAATTTACATTGTATTGCTGACAATAAAGTGTTATTTTATTTTATTTTATTTATTTTTTTATTCACAATAAAGAAGCTGTTTACCAGAAAATCTTGTCTAAAACAATATAAGCACTAAGGTAGCCTTAGCGCTATCATCTAAGATTACACTTTCTTGTGTTATGTTAAAATATCTTATCAGACTTGTGAGGCTAACATCTTTCTGAGATAGTTTACGTAAATAAAAAGAATTGATGCCCTAAATTATTCATCATAGGCCAACAGTTATATAACTAACAAGACATGCAACATGGGGAGATAACTCTTGAAGGCAGAATATTTTAAGCAAAAGTTCTAGCAGTGTCAAAAACATAAAAGTTCTTTTCATCACTAAACCTGCAATGAAACAAAGTTACACAACCTATACAGCTGTGTATTGTTTTGAAACATTGTAAAGATATGACAAGGGGAGATCACTCTCATCTTAGTCACATTCTTCACATTTCCTCTTACATGTGCACCAAACAGTAAGTAATTAACCTTATACAAGCAATCTCTTTCATCCCTGAAACCTTTGGAGATGGAACCTGCCATTACATGCCTTCTCTGATGTGGATGAGTTTGAAACAACATCGTACTTACTTCTGCAAAAAGTTAACATCCTGCTTCACCAGGATATTGTTATGCCCAAGTCTACTACACAGTCTGATTAAAACCGACCTTGTTCCGAGGAATAACATTTTTCATCTGCCGGGATACGAACAGGTTCTGTAGATTCCTCGCCACAAGGTCTGAGAACACCCCGTATAGGCCTGTGTTCAGAACCAGTTTAGCGCAGCCAAAACCCAGTCAAATAGCTGACCAATCACATCATAGTATTTAAACGGTTGCTGTTTTGAAAGCATTCGGAACAGACAAAAGAATAGCTGTTTGGAGTTATCTGCCCCTAGTTTCTCGCACCGAAAGCATTTGTTGGGCATCTTTTGATTGGCTAGCTGAATTGCGCCCGAACACGCTAGTGTACGTGGTGCTTTCAGACGGTTTGGCGTGGAAACCCACGAACGATACGAGTTCGTATCCCGGTAGATGCACTATTTTGCAATTTTTATTCCACGGAAAACCGTCGATTTTAATCAGACTGGTCTACTACAAATCCCCTAAGACCATCTTGACTCTCACACACTATTCATAGCATGTATGGTGTTAGCCAATGAAATGTTGTGATTTTAGAGTTGATGATTGTTCATCACTCATCTAAGTCCAAATATTGCTTGATTTTAAGTCATTTCATTCGCTAAGAAATAGATAGTGAACAAATTTAACATTGTTACATTTACAACTTATCACACGACCATACCGAGGCCCAGTGGTCGTGTGGTAATTAAGCTGTTGGTATATGGTCAGTGCTGGCAATAGTTGAGGGTGTGAGTTTGAATCCTGCATGGGACTCAACAGTGCTGGCAATAGTTACCTGACTCTGAGGGTGTGGGTTCGAATCCCACAATGGGACTCGGCCCGAAAAAGTACAATAATTTTTACTACTAAAGGAAGTGTTATCCCAATCGTAACAATGTTAGATTTCATTGACTGGTTATCTACAGCATTACGAGTCAACAGCATATTAGACAATCAGGGGATTTAGGTAGCCTTGCAGATAGAAATACACTGATGGAGCAGAACTAGAACTCTATGGGTACTTTATCTTCAACACTATCCGTCTAAAATGACAATATCAAGGACTCAACAACAAAAATAGAGCCATGGGCTCTGTAGCTCATCAGGCTTTATATACATTAACTAATTCAAAATGTCAACTTCTAGGTGAGAGGTATAACACATAGTAAGCACTTTCAATGGAGAAGATGAAATAGGTCTTAAGGTCCTTACCCCTCTGATCTATCTTTGAGGCCAGAGATAAAATACCCTACAAATAATGTCATGAAATTAGGTTGTACATATCTCATCGGAATTGTCATAATCATATTTTACATGCAAATTATTTATAAAGTCCATGAATCAGCAAAAATATTTTAACTAGCAAACTGACATTTATCCAGAAATACATTTTCACAAGATTCCTGTGCGAATAATTCTAATCGTTGATATTTAAATTCCTGATTATATAAGAGAATATCATTGTGAGACAATACTGCAAAACATTCTCAAATATTGCAATTAATTTCCAAATGCACCTCAAAGACTGTTGCGATACACAGCACCAGAAGACACGCATCTTCAAGCAGATATATACTTACATATTTCATCAGTTCAAAATGAGATGCAAAAATACAATTTTGGTTCCATGAGGGCAACTTACAAACTGATGTTCACAAAGCTTTTTAAAACTTGTACTGAACTAAGAGTACATCCATACAAATCTATTAACATTCATTGTAATCACCATAGAGATTAGCTAAACAAAACATTTTTATTTACGACATGAACTACATGGTAGGCATAACAAGCATCCAAATGTAAATTAAACCGAATAAACTGGTCAAACAGTACAACAATTGTTACAGTTGATCGTCAGATAGCCAGCGGCAAATATATCTTTCAACGATCAATATGGAAATTTAACAATGGTGAGTGTTTGAGTAATCAAGATCAACTTTGCTCCGATGATGAGGATAAGTGAAGCTGTTGCACAAAGCTGTTGCACAACATGCACAGTTCTGAGCTGTGACACTGTCACACATGTTTCTGTTGCTTGGTGTCGCTCTGAATCATATTAAAGGGCAGGGTCTATCGGCAATATCAGCCATCTTGTTTTTTTGCATTATGAAAAATGAGAAACGTGCTGCATTTTTACTACTTTACAATTTTTTAATAATAAAATATATCATTGATAGAATATCCACAAAGTAACAAAATATTTATCATTAAACTTATAAACAATGCCCTGTTCTGCCGCAATGAAGTTTCCGCACTTGTAACGCCAATATATGGCTTCACTTTTCATTGTTTTTATTTTTGTATGAACTTGCTCTATTCTTTGTCAAATTGTTAAATCTTAAAGGGAGGGTTCTATCAGGGTATTTTTTGTGGAAACGAAATTCCAGAGGATATTCCAGTTTACAGATATATGCTATTAATACATGATAAAAACATCGTCAAACTGAAATATATTAATGAAGTTAAAACTTTGATGACTTGACATTTCACAACTTGATAAAGACAAACGCACATTTGTTATAAAATAAAAAACAATGAGAATTGAAGCCATTCACCGGCACTGCGAGTGGGGAAAACTTCGCTACGGCCTAACAGCATATTGTTTATTAGTTTTATGATACGTCATGTGTTACTATGTGAATGTTCTATCAGTGTATATGTTTTATTATTACAAAAAATAAAATTGGGTTAAATATAGCGTGTTTTCATTTCAAGAAATGTCAAAAATCCAAGATGGCGGATGCTGCCGATAGATCGATGATAGAACTTTCCCTTTAAGTCACCAAAACATTACAAGTAGTATGTTTCAACTGGATTGTGCTATAATCATATATTCATAACACAATGTATACAGAAAATCTGAAAATTTTGTTTCCACAAAAAATAGTACATCGACCCTTACAGAAAACTCCTTTGAACATTACCCCATTCTACTGGTCAATATCCTCAACTATAGGCTATAATCTACACATGCACTTGCATATAACTGTTGCCTTTCGTTTCCTGCATTCTTTGTTTCTATTACACAGAGACGACGCTTACTATCTCAGATGCCTACCAATAAGGGAGATAACTTGTAGAAACATGGAATTGCTTTTATCCTAATCCTGTAGGGCAAGATTTTAAAGTAACTTCAAAATTGTAGTCGATAAAGACTTTGAAATGTGGCCGTGTTTAGAATTTCTTCTGTGCATGAATGTGATTATCTCAAGAATTTTAAACTCAAACGTTATAAATTGTGCAAAATAAAAGAAATGCATGCTCAAGCTCAGCTGTCTCTAAGAGACATGAACAGGATCGAAATAAGCAACTTTTTAAACCTTTCAATCCATTTATCTAATTGCGTAATTTACTGTCGATGTTTTGATTTAATATGTTTGGAATTTCTCCCTTTGAAAATTTAAATGGGCAAAAAGCAAACTCATCATGACGACTTTATGACCAGCTAATGTGTTTAAAGATTTTCACATTCCAATTCCAAGTCGGCTGGAAGAATTTCCTTGCAGGATCCATAAATAAACTGTCTGCTCACTAAAACTGTTAGTTCATACTTGATGGGAGGATATGATGAATATCGCCCGCTTCGACAGGATTTATCAGCGACCGATTCCAAAGACATCAATAGCTTCTGTAAATGACTTCAGAATTATTTAATTTAATAAACCCCTTTGCAGAGACATCAAAGATTCCAGCAATATCCATCCGCTTCTAATACTGCCCTCAACTTAACAGAGGGTTCGTAATCAGAATTTGCAGAAACGGTAAGTGATCTTTTATGTATTTCTGAGATTCCAAACTCTGACATCGTTGAAATGTCACAATAAAAGTTTTCTTGACAAAAAGCATCTCGTTACGCAATATGTCAGTTATATATCTGTGTATTTAATAATTGAGTCATTTGATTTCAACTTGACATTTACAGTAGAAAAACAAACAACTCAGTTTCTCAACATTTGAATTAAACTGTTTCAAATTTCAGAGACACATGATAATCTCCTAAGTTTTGAACAAACATTTACATATAGACTAAAGGTAGTATTACAAAATTGCAAAGAGTATTGTTGTTTAACATTTTGGTCGGTGGTATGATTCAGAGTGAACAATATTATTTTGAATTTGGGTTGTTTGGAATGTGACATTAATTTTGTATTTGAATTAACCAATTTTTGTCTTCACAGAATCTTCATTTTTGTCTCAATACAAGATTTGGTGCAACATCGAGCCCTAATACAGACATTACAAGAATGAAATGTAGACATCATGTTTACAAAATTACATACATTTAGACGAAAAAATTGCCATTATGACTGTAACAGCAAGTATATGCAGTGGATTGGGAGTGTTATGGGAGATGTGTTTGGGGCGGTTGGTTTCAAGGGGGTTCGATTCTCCACGCAAGCAGAAAAATGTTTTGGAATTATTAAACTACATATTTCATTAAAAGCTTGCATTACTTCCTTCAAGTAATAATTTAGCATTCAGGATGTTGTCAGTTTGTCTGGACAACAAACCTAGATTCTGAATTTGTTTTCTTCAACACTGTTGCCTTTTTAAAAATAAATATAAAAACAGATTTTTTTAGAGTATCCAAACTCATCTTCAAGGTTGATGTGTCTTGGGGGGGGACGGGATAGCGCAGTGGTTAGCGAGTTCGGCTTCGGATCAAGAGGTCCAGGGTTCGAATCCCGCCAGGGGCACGGTAACTTTGTCTGTAGTAGAGAACTGTTCTACACACAGAAAGGTTTTGGTGCAATGCTGCACTGAATCTGAGTGTAGTACCACCCATGGTTCGCTAGTTCCAGCCGATGCTCGCAGGTTTCACCGCAATGCATAGCCATATGGTGTTGTGGGCTTTCTCCCTGCCATAATACTAGGAGCCATGTTATAAGTGAAATACTCTTGAAAGCAGCATTAAACCTCAACTCACCTCACCTAGATGTGTCTGAATCTGTGTCTCTTACAGGAAGCAGTTCACACCTTACCCAATAACCTATTATTGTTGTAGGACTGTTCCATACAGAGGACAGACTTGGGTACAGTGTAACACATGCTTGCAAAGGCTAAGCGCTTCTTCTGTGCTTTACAATAACAGTATAAGCACTTTAGACGTTTCACAATAGCAGAATAAGCGCTATGGAACCGATTCATTCTTCTCAGATTGAAGTATTCAGAGGGGAGAAACCTCTTTCAGTAAAGTGCATGGGTAATTTGCCGTGTATTGTAGAGTCACTGGGAGTACAGCCCATGTGACAACGCGCTTAACACATATGAAAGAGAGGTTGAGAGAGGAATCAAGAACAGAATCAAGAACGGAATCGAAGGCAGTCCTCAACGACAGCTGGATGTATTCAAGAATCATTCTTGTCAGCGATCACGGAAGACGTGTCCAGTAATCATAATCCCCAAATCAAAATGAAATAAATAACAAAAGAAGCCCAATCTTTTCAAGGTACACAGTGTTCCGTTAATAGAATAGGTTTGTACGCAGGTTGTTAAGACTTGACGCGGTTGAGTAGGCCTGTATAGATGTTCACCGACAATGTCAACACTTACACACATATACTATCATAACTGAAAACCACCGACATTATCTAGCTATAAAACCTAGCATATACTACACGAATGTACGAGTGTTGTTGTGGTGCGTTCAACATTGTAGCGGCTTACAGCAGCGTGAAGGCCTCAATAGGAGCTTGATATAGTTGAGTTTGTCACACAAAGAGGATCGAGGCGACACACCACCTATGTGTAGATGGTATCAAATGGTTTGTTCGACTGTCAATGTGGACACTGTTACATGCTCATCGACAGGGACGCTTTTCTCATGCAGACATGCTCCACTGACACTTGTTAACACAGATCAGCCTACCTCATTTATTTCTGAATTGAAGTTGCTTTTTTAATTTATGCTAAACTCAAAAATTGAATTTCTTAATATGACTTGATTTTCAGTTAAAGCTAAATTTGATACAAAACTTTGTCTCCCTTATTTCAAAATTATATCTTTTTAATTTAGAGGAAAAATAAATTTCCTGAATATTGGTCAAATGCTCAATTCCATAAAATAAAATCTTATCAACATGTACTGCAATGCGAAAGAATTTTAATTATCCCGGATATCAATAATTATTCAGTTTCCTTATATTAAGTAAATTCAGAGATTAAAATGCATTGACAAAACATGAGGAAAGGGTACAAGGGTTTAAAGTACCCCCATTGCTTATCTACTTCCGTCATGTAAAACGTCATAATTTCATAAATTTCAAACAAATACTGACCTTTAGTCCATATATCGTTCACTCTGAAGAATGCTGCAGCCTTTGTTTCTAATCAGGTATAGTCCAAGCAAAGATTCAAACTTCAACCTGAAATTCAAATATAAAAACATCATCATCACCACCAATCATCATCATTCTTCAACATCACCAATCATAATCATCACCAATCATTATCATTATCATCATTCAAATTCACCAATGATCATCAACAACATCGTCATCACCATCATCATCATCACCATCAACAACAACATCATTAATCATCACCATCAACAACATCATCAGCATTCATCAGCATTCATCAACATCACCAATCATAATCATCACCAATCATTATTATTATCATCATTCTTCAACATCACATATCATCATCATTCATTAACATCAACAATCATAACTAATCATCATCATCATCATCACCAATCATCACCATCAACCACATCATCACCAATCATATAACCATCATCATCATCATCTTCAACAACTGCTTCTGTCTAATCTTGAAAACCCAATGACACTGCTTACCAAGCCACCATTGTAATCATTCAGCATCAAATTGTTCCCAAACCTCAGTTCTTCACTTCCAAAAAGTCAAATGCCTTCTATGAAATGTCCTTAATTCCATTGATGAACACAGAACCTGAAGTGGAGTTAATACTTACACCTTAGCCACTGATGCTTTGGACAGAATGGACACTGCATCAAATAAATGTTCAAGTTCATGTCTTAACTGTCACATGGTCAAATGCTTTACTTCTTCAGAGTCAAACTCAGAACTTTAGGTGAGGTCATTCTCCCTCGAGTCAATATCTCGTTCCAGCTGAATGAAATTGTTCTTCCAGATCAAATTTCAATATCAGTTAGTTTGTTTTCAATGTCACACAATACTTTGTTATTTGGACAAGTGGCAGGGAGTCATCAACTTCAAAGAAGCAAATATATCTCTATAATCTAGCCATGAATAATAGATCATGAGAATATGACCAATTAGCCCAAAGTCTTAATCACAAACTTACAATTAACGCACAATGCCCATAGATAAAGAATGGCCGACAAAAGACTCACAGCGGGACATGCCCAGGGGATTCGACCAATCTACTAAATCATTAACAAAAACATTTAGCGAATTTCCTTAAAGCGCTC
Source organism: Gibbula magus (assembly GCA_936450465.1). NCBI lineage: Eukaryota > Metazoa > Mollusca > Gastropoda > Trochida > Trochidae > Gibbula > Gibbula magus. The sequence goes on from OW388303.1 coordinate 46,969,184, forward strand.
ATATTTTATTGATGTTACAAATGTGAAGTCCAAAGAATTGACCACTACTAATTTCTACTGTCCAGTTGCTAACAACAGAACCCACCAGCTGACAAGAGAACAAGAGCGGCCGGAACCTATTTATGTAGCAACATTAACCTAATTAGTTGTGTTTACTTGGGAAAGTAGCATGTTGGAATCTGCCATGTTGCTGTTAGGAGCTGAGGTATAGGAGATCCTGTGTTTAGATGGGCTGCATGGTCAACAAAGTAATTAACCCTGCGCCGAGTTATCAGAGCAATAATGCACAGACAGATAAACGACAGCACAACAATACAGACAATACAGAGAGGCTGACCTCTTATTGTTCAGAACATTGTCCTTACCATCCTACATTTTAACTGGTTTTGTAATTCCAACTTGGTGAGCGAGTGAGTGACGTATTTATGTCAGTCTGGCATCTCTTCGCAGCCTCTAATTACCGTAAGAAGAACACTAACACAGACAAAAGTGATGCTTACAGGCATGTGATTTAACCGTGAAAAATATGAACCTTTCACATGAAAGCAATTTTATTACTGTGTAATTACATGCTTTTACTAAACCTTGTACAGATGCCTCAAATAAGCAGAAAGAGCGAAAACTTCCACTTATCCAACTTTCACATATCTTATCCTGGAACCGTGCATCCATGATCAATAGGAAGACGTTGGCAATCGAGGGAATTAATAATACTGCGGCACTAATGGCTATAAATAATACCACAAGATCAGCTACTAAAAGGATATTTTTCTACAAACTGGCCCATGGGACTAATTTGCTTCACGGAAGGTGGTTTGAATTTCTTTTAAATTAACGCAATCAGGCCTGAAAAAAGTACTCTTACGCATCTGGTTACAAACTTCCGATTTAACTGTCATGTAAAAAATAAAGATGTTTCCTTAAAATAATGTTCTGTGAGTAACATTGTGGAAGCATTGATATCAATTTAATATCATTATCTCATAACACTTCACAAAGACCGGAATGTATTTACATTGTCTAGTAGCCTTTGAAGTGTACAGGAAATATTCAATAAGGAATCTGCTCTTGAAAGATTAGAAATCCTGAAATTACTCTTGGCGACTAAATCTGATTGGGGAAAAAATTCATTCAATCCTAAAATCATGTAATAAGATTGTTAAATATGAAACTTCCAAAAAACTTATACTATTATGATTACAAAGTTTGGATCGGATCCTGCAGCTGACCTTAGAAACTTCTTGTTGATGGTTCACATTCAAAATTTTAAACACATCGTAATGAATTTCAATTCTTTCCAACTGTGAATCATAAGCAAAGAGTAGGAACTTGACACATAGTTCTTCATGCTCGTAATTGCTGCAGATTCTCGTCTCCGTGAAATCATTTTCCTCCAGGAAAACTGATATGATGCATCGAATGATCTGCAACCCTTAAATGATCCACTAATAGCAGCCTGCGACTGCAGCGAAGATAGGGGAGTCACGGGGCCTCCAGAGAAAGTATAATCGCTTCAAAAACATCTCGAACTGTGATAAGTCCTGCCCGTAATGGCAAAACGAAGAATGCAGAATATCCAAATTAACTGGGCTAGTTATCAAGTGCAGGGCCATTCTTGCCTCTGAACAGTCTGCTCTTCTGATAAAAAGTCCTCCCGACTATTCTCCCGCTTATTGTTATCAACATCCGTGCCTATCAAAACCAAAACAACCAACTTTTTATTGTTTTCTGCACGATGTCTATCAACAACATGTCTTGTAGACGGGGTGATAATGTCATTTGGGCGACCCAAAAAAATACTCATGATTTATTTCTCACATTTGTCTTGTTTACAGAGTGGCATGGATTCATTAACGAGCAGTTTGACTAATTAGGGACGAGCACAGAGGTGAACAAGCCACGGCGCCAGAGAGCGCTAGATAATTACAACTGTGAAATCTCAGGCAGTTTTCATTTGTGCTAGTCAGCTCCTCCCATTATATCGCTAAAAGAATTGGTGAAGCTAAGCTAAAAATATTAAAACTGGGGCTTAGATATCCATTTGGATGAACACTTATCTAGAATGCATCTTTTGGCTATGTTATTGTGAAATTCTGAGGTATCGTTGCATTTGGATGGACACTAATCACAAATGTAATTTTTCGCCATGTTATTGTGAACATTTGGAGGTATCATTGCTATACTATCAAGCGTAACTTCCTTCACAAGACATTTAATAACAAACGCCATATTTGTGTACCGTATTCTCCCGGGTATAAGAGCCTATGACCATCCCCACTTTTCGGAGGGTTGTCCTGGTTGGGGTTATTCTCAGGTTATAATAGCCCACCCCAAATTCGCCAGATGTTCCATGGTCATACATAAATACATAAATCTATAATTTATTTTAAGTTAAGTGTCAAAAACCTACATAAATCCTTTTCTGACTTACTGACGGTTTTCATGAAATTCTAGTGGGGAGTGCTTTATCCTTACACCAACAAATCAAGACCAAATTCTATCGTTATAGAAACAAGACTTGGGATATCAAATCAACATCACAGCAAGACGACCAGTACAGAAATAAACCAATAGCTAGAACATGGATGTCAGATAAACCTTTATCAATGTCGGCTGCGGATAAACTGCCATCCAGTCGACCCAAATATTGTAGACATAACGGTAGGTTTTAGTAACAAGAACATGTATCAAATACTGAAACGTTGGGATAAATTGAGATTTTCAGAATTTGGGACTTGTTGGTGAAAAGAAACAGATCTGTTATTCAGAAGAAAAAAATTGTGTTTGGTGATGGTTAAAATAAAGGGAAATAAACAAAGACAAGATTTGCATGTAAAAAATCTCTTTATTGTGAGTTTGAGATGAACCTATTTCAGAGATTATGCCTACTTATGCATCAGTAAATCACACTTGTGACGTCATCCTATTGTTCTCGCTCTGTTACCTCTCAGTAATGGAGACATGAACATGCCCTATTGTTTCTCATCATTTCCCAACTCAGGCCTCAAAATAGCAACCAAATTAGAAGCATGTGTTCCCTACTTTTCAGTTTGCTCCCTGTTATTTTGAGTTAAGAGCACACTTGTTTCTTGACAAAATTTTAGGTCCGCAAAATAGTTCTGTTTCTTCACCAAATGTAACCATTATCCATCACAATTGCTACAAAATGGTATTGAATATTAGCTAGCTTACTGTTTTTTGCTTATATTCATTCATATACAGGTAATTTTAGTAATCTTATTTTAGATGTGCTCCTTGCAATTTTCTTTTGCGTTTACTTTGACACCTGCGATTAAAATTTTACCTTTTCGGGCTGGTTTTTAGATTTGTAAGATATGCATTAGTTCGAGTGTATAAATAAAGCGTCAGCATTGTTATTGAAAATTGTCAAGATGGCAGCTGAATGTGAGGTGGTTTATACAGAACATCACTGTGGAATAGCAGAGAATTACACAATTTCTTGTTACTGAAAGACAATATCTTAAACCAACCACAGTTGTCACCATCAGCAATACAAAAACAACAAAAACTTATTACAAGGAAATCTATGTGATTAAATCCAGTTAACTCTACTGCTCTCGACATCCTTTTTATAGTTTTAACGGCTTCAATACCTTCCTTTTTTTACTAATTCAACTAATGTTCTTCTCTCTTGTTTCTGGTTTCCGCCCGCATCAGTTTCAAACCTACACCTCAGGTCTAGGTTTTAACAAAAGAAATGGGCTGATAAATCAAATTATTTAGCCTCAGAAAACTTTGGATATTGAAAATGGAGTGTAGGGCGATATTATTGACCATTTCGAATAGTAACATATATTTAAGAGGGTTTGTGCTTTATTTATATAAATAATTGTCTAAATTTGTTTTTTAAATGGTGAGAAGTTTGTATAAAATGGAATTTTTTTTATCTCTTCATTCGAGAAAAAAATGTTGTAAAAAAAAAAAATCGCGTCATCACATTATTTTTGTCAGCCTGTAAAGACCAGAAACATTTTTTTTTTATTTTTCGGGCCTAATGTTCTTCTCTCCTGATGTTCTTCAATTGTCAACTACGGTACATCAATAACCCTCAGATTGAAAGCAACACTGCCACTTTGTTAGATGGCTCAGACAATCAGATCTTCACCACCTATACTCCAGGAACATCAACTTGCCCCGTGTGCAAGTCTCCATCACTGGCTCGCTCGTTAAAGGGAAAGTTCTATCGCCGATATAGCAACAGCATCCGCCATCTTGCTTTCTTGACATTATATGTGAAATGAAAACACACTAAATTTAACCCAAATTTAAAAAAAAAAAAAAAAACCATATATATACTTGAGGGTTTGGAACCTGTTTGAAATGCAGAAAGTCATAGAGAAGGCAACTTTTCCAGTTTTATTGAAAGCAAAAGTTGATTTCTTAGATGAGTAAATGATAATGATCAAACGGACATGCTGAACTCCAAATTTATCCAATTTGAACTTTTAGCATTCCAGTTTTGAGGACACTTTGCATCAATGGATTAAAAGTATTCCCACTCATCGATTGACATTGATATATCCAATTATTACAGTCCAATGTTTCTTAAGCTTAAATAAACCCATAATTTGTAAGATGGATAAAACACCAACCTTACAATCAAATAGAAGCAATAAAGTATCAAATCGCTGTGCGAGATTAGAACTCAGTACTGATGCAGACAGGGACAACACTAGACCTACTAAGCCAACTCACACCTCTTCTGTAACTATTGCTAATTTAATGTTCCAGCAGGCTTCACTGCTCTCAACTCCTAACATCACAGTGCCCAGAGCTCCTTGCAGCCTCTAAGCGAATCTACTTCAACCGATTCAGAGAGGAAATCAATGATAAAAAATTCCTCTTAGACAGCCATGTGACAAAATAAATCTCAGCTTGTAACAAATTATCTTGAGCAAGGCAGAGTTGGAGCTACGCTAACACCTTTATAAATGCTTATTGATTTCAGCGATGAAGCATGTAGCCAGGTACACTGTCATATCATCGCGCCTATAGCACCGCGCTCTGAATAGATAATATTGATTTTCCCTGCGAGTGATGACATAATTAAGTAACATGAAACCGACACAAGTGTTTCAATCATTGTAGGCAGTCCAGTAATAAGGGGGCTCCATAACTGATCAGGTTTTGTGTCAACATCTTGCAAATCTACCTGTCCACAAAGCTTCATTCACAAAGCAGAAGTGATTTAAATAGTCGATTAAATTCCCCGTAATATGAGTTGAAGTCATTATTGAATTTTGATAAACACCGCCTTGCAAATTGACTCTTTAACAAAGGCCTAGCCATGTAACAATGTCTGAAATAGTTGACTTAAGTATATAAAAATAATCTTAGAAAATGAATGACAGCGTTTTACATTTAAACAATAAACATCGACAACTGTTCAATGACAAATGATAAGATGTCATGACCTCTTCCTGCATATTTCTCATTAAACAAAAAGTAGCTGTGATGAAATGCTAATCAATAAAAGGTTAGAATTTAATCACAGCATTTCATGCCGACATCTTGCAAACTTGCACCGACATCAGAATTTCCAGGAACTGTAGAACTCCAATATTTCAAGCAATATTGGATATCAAAATTTGAAAGATAAAAAAAAAAGAAAAGCCACCTTCGTCACCTTACACCATTCTTTATACTTTTTCCACTCTACAGTTTCGAAGTGTCGACAAATAGTCTCCATTTTCCAAAATGACCTAATCATCATAAAAAAATCATTTGTTTTTACAGTAATGATGATACTCTTTCTGATTTATAAAACTCATGATCCACTTATATCAGAAAAACAAATAGTATTAAATGACGTTATTGCCATGGCTCTGTCGCCCGTTGCCCAGGGAGTGTCTGAGATTTATATCCAGCAATAACTCTCAATACAAACGGACGTTTAAACTATGGGCTGCTGGGTCCTCCAAGCAGATTGATTAAAATGGCTTGCCATGGAGAAAATATTGGCCTAACAAGGATAGAGCGCAAAATAAAAACCAATAATAACGTTTTTAAAATGTAAATTAGAGAGAGAGGCTGTTTATCTTTGTATTATATAATGTCAGTTCGTTAAGCCATGAGGTCATTGCATCTGGTAACGAAAACGGACATAATGATTACTCTCATTGAAACCGTTTCAAGGAGATTACAAGAAAATGGAGAAATCAAATATTATAAAGAGCAAAGACATGTTTCTTTTATATAATCGTTATTCTACCTCTGATTCAGATAAGATAATTAAGTTTTCTGAAATGGTTTTCAGGAAAAGAATTAGAAATAACAGAAATAATAATACTTTAAATTAAATATAAGGCTACCGGTAAATCTTAAGCACTTATCATTATACATGCTAGACATTTTTTTCATTAAGAATGTCTTAGTTACAGAAGAGTTCGCAGTTCCTGACAATTGGCAGTTAAAATTATCCATAATTCCATAATCAGAATTTACTAAAAGTGAGGATTAGTCTTACAACATAAAACAACATTAAAATTATTCATTTTTTGTTATTTGTGATCTGACTTAAGATTATTACATACTCATTTCAATTCCAAATTTAGGTATCAAAATTAATTTGACTTTTACGACTTTTTGTCCTTCTTACAACTTGAAACTAAAATCATTCTGTAAGATGAATTATTACTTGCAGTTAAACTCATTTCAATGGTGAAATTAGACCTCGAGACTAATTTGAACTTTCAGACTTTTTGCATTTCTAAGAGGGATGTATTCAGTGCAAGCAGCTCATAAGCCAAGAACGTACAAGAGAAGTGGAAGAGAACAACGTCTCTGACAAACCCCTCCATGCTACATCATCCGACAGAAAAACGATGCTGTCTGTGGCACCAACTATCGTGTGTCTTTTAGCAAACGTCTTGTTAAGAAATAACGGAAAATTGTTTTTGGAACCAGAATCCAAAATTCTTTGTAAACTTGGATTGCTTTGGTAAAAAGGACAAGATTTGAGTCTGTTTCAAGCCTGAGTGCACAGAAATAACTACCACTGTATGGGACAGAGCTCCTTCAAAAACAGAAAGAAATTACAATAACTTTAACACAATAAACCTTAATTGACGGAACAAAATTAATTGATTGGCCTGTTAGTTAAAACACACATTAGATGCAAGACGTGGCAAAATAGCCGGGAAAATTAATTCAGAACACAATGAGCTGGAAAATGAGGAAAGTTTTTTTTGTGAAAGGCTTCTTCAAACCTATTAAGTTGAATGTACGAAATTGACGCTGGGGCATATAAAAAACAGGTCTCCCTAGGCAGCTGCAAGAAAATTCCACAAATTGACCGGAAGCTGATGTGAATAAGACTTGAAGAGGCTGTTGAAGCAATTACAATGGTGGAATTAAGATGGAGGATCTACCAGCTGCTGGTGTCCGACTGTCTGACAGTCCGTGGAGTGCACAACCTTCTTAACAAGTTAGAAGAAGACACGCAGGACATCTGAGGAAGAGACATGTCCTATTTGAACGAGAAACACATCTGGGTCTTGGCCTGTCCCAAGGAGGGACTGGACATCAAGAAAAAATCCAAAATGAAGACAATGGACTTAAAAACATGTTCCGTCTGAAGAAGAAATATAGAATACTAAACGATGTCCTGTTTGAAAACATGTTTATGAAACAAGTGAAAGATTTGGTATTTTAAACAGCGAAAGCGAGTTAAATAGCCATGCCATTCACTCGTTTCATAAAACATGTTATCAAACAGGACTGAGTTTAGTATTTTATTTATTACTCAATGATGTAAATACCGCTGAATTGCAAGAAAATCATTTTTAGTGACGCTCACATGCAAATAGATCACCTTCTATTGCAGTCCCGTGGCTAACATTGTGTCGTCACCCAAAAACAACTATTGCGTCACGCGCAGATTATGCTTTGGCTTCTGCTTTCGTGGTCGGCAATGTGATGTTTTACGTCAAAAACTGCTTCAATTGAGTTCCGGTGATGCCATACCCTTGTTGCACTGTAACTTAGCAACAGCGATGACGGTGCGTTGATTGTAGGCGTGATGTCATATCATTGTAAACATGACGTCATCCCCTCTGTGATACTTTCATTTTGTTCAAAAAGTGATATTAAACTGCAGTGGTGGGATAATTTTTCTCAAACTGAGAAAATTCAGTCTCTCACTGATCAGCATAATAAAAAATCATCTGATGTTGGTATTTCTGTCTCTCAGTCTCTGACAGTGATGAAGTAATTACTCATCAAGAGACATGCTGTTCTTTGAGTGGGTGGACTTCAGAGAATGTGTTCATTTCAACAATTATCGTTGCGGTGATGTTGCCGAGACATAATCATGTAAGATTACTGTGATATAAAAATAGGTCATTTGTTTTCATCCCTGATAGTCTCTGACTTTACGACTGATCTGTAAAACACAACACACGGCTAAAATGAATGTTGTTGATACAAGAATTTAGCCTGTCATTTTTATCATATCTTATGAAAATTGTTTTTGACAAAATAATGTTGGTTTGTTTTCTTTAATTTACTTTGTCAGAAAATATCACCAAAGCCATTTACAGGAACAACAGCCCATTTTATCGCAAATGGAAAGATAAATTCCAAGAGATTTTATAAAAACAAAAGTTGCAGAAATATGGCATCATGGTGAGAACTTCTTCCATCAAAGATGACATTTTCAGCTTTCTAATGGTCAAGTTATTAATCATCCATATCATGGAGCTGGTTAGAACAAAGAACAGCCCTAAACATGTATTCAATTCAAACATAACTTATCTGTTCTTTGACTATCTTTGATCTTTATTTATTAATAGTTTGTTATCTAGTTCATTTTACTGAATGATATTTTACAGAAAACCTTTCTTTATTTGACATTTAAAGAGAGTTGAGGAAAATACTGTTGCAATACAAAAAGAACAATGAATTACTGAATAGTGATAATAAGTTATTTTGGACAGCATAATTTTTGCAACTTTCATATACCTGTCATACTTGTTTGAAGCTTAGATAACAACTCATACATATTAATATAACTGTTGTACTACATTTTTCAAAACCTCAAGGACTCAATTTTTATTTTTCAGATAAGATTTGCAAATGTGTCCCTAAAAAAGGTTGACCGAGTGACTCCAAATACTATCTGCATATATTATTGTACCGGCTCTAATCAAGATCTGGATATATTAATAGGTATAATATAAACAAAAAGTTTCATAAACAAATACTTTTTCATTTTGATGAGCCATAATGAAAAGTGACACAAAGCCTTAAATCCGACATGTATTAATTATTTCAGAAAAATTACATTGTCAGACAATATAACATGATGTTTCAAATAAAAATAGAGCCATTAGAGCCTTTCAAGCCTGATGAGCTTAAATAAGAACCATGGGCTCTGTAGCTCATTGGGGCTTATATTGTTTGATGATGAAAACTGAAACAGATTTATTCTCAATTACGATGCACAAATCTTAGCCCTAAATGATCTCAGAGCATAATAAAAACATGACATTGAAGAAAACAAGAGCCAGAAGGCATAGAACAAACCAAGATCAGGACTAAAACTAGTCTTACTCAAAAATGGTCGTTCAGTTTTCATGAATTGTGCAGCTTTAGTTTTATATCTAGCTTACATAAACTTCAAATCATTTCTGGCGGCACCATATCACACACCAACTTCCCAATGCATGGCATAACTCTTGCCAGTATCCATTACTGGCTGATTTAGGCCTTGCCGTATTTCCTTAAGATATCTGTGCCTGGAAATCCAAGCCCACTCTGCATTTCTGGTGCAGCGATTCACTATCTTGGCACAACAAAGCGAGGGAAATACTGCAAGGCTTAAATCAGCCAGTAATCCAGACTGGCAAGAGTTATGCCTTGCGTTTGGAAGTTGATCACACACCAACATCTGAATGAAATCATACAATTGGAAAGTTGAGATTACTAATAATGATAACTCCAGTCTGACAAGATCACCATAAGCAGAATTTATACAAAATAAACTTTTTAAAAATAGTCACCAGAAGGTTTACATTTGTCAAATGAAATTTAAAATTTAACAACATTTAGAAGTAAGATTAAGAAGGCAATTGAAAAAATCAGGTGTTAGCCCTAAGCAAGTCTAGCTGTGGTAATGGACACACAGATGACACACAGGAGTATTTCTAGGTAAACACCTGTACGTAGCTCAGCCTCTGCTCCTCCAGTAGGTTTGTGTAGCAACATGGAGGCTGGTCATCTATATGCATCAGCATGTCTGCACTCCATACCTTCACTGTACTGCATCAACCAGCTCTTGGAGACCTAGCTTTCCTTCAGTCTCTGGATCTCGATATTCAACCATCTCTTTGAGACCTAGCCTTCCTCCGGTCTCTGGATCTCGATATTCAACCATCTCTTGGAGACCCATCCTCGATAATCCAGTGCTATTGTTCCGATAAATCTACACACAAGCGCTGGAAAACAGTAAGGGTATTTATCCCTAACCTAGTTACCTCCTCTTGGGTCCATGTTATCCAATCAGAAAAGAAACGCAGACACTATCTGCGTAAACAACTCGACCAATCAAAACGCATCACTACGGTTGTTTATAGAAACAAACATAGTGGCGGCCGACTCACGCGATTACGATAAAGTTTGTAACACATTCAGCGTAGAAAACCTGACAGAAACTCAAAAGAAAGTTTTAAGAAATCTGTATGAGAAGAAGGGTGTATTCATGTCCATCAAAACGGGTGGAGGTAAATGATTAAAATCCCTGTACTGCGAAAGCCAAGATCCTGACACGAGAGTGCTTGTTATTTCACCCTTGATTTCAAGTGATCTCATTGGTTGTTAGAAAGCAAGCGTTTCGCTGAGTCATTGCGAAGGGAGGTAACTAGGTTAAGGATAAATACCCTTACTGTTTTCCAGCGCTTGTGTGTAGATTTATCGGAACAATAGCGCTGGATTATCGAGGATGTTGGAGACCTAGCCTTCCTTCAATCTCTGGATCTCAATATTCAACAAGCTCTTGGAGACCTAGCCTTCCTTCAGTCTCTGGATCTCGATATTCAACCAGCTCTTGGAGACCTAACCTTTCTTCAGTCTCTGGATCTCGATATTCAACCATCTCTTGGAGACCTAGCCTTCCTTCAGTCTCTGGATCTCGATATTTCGATATTCTCGATATTCTCGATATTCAACCATCTCTTGGAGACCTAGCCTTCCTCCGGTCTCTGGATCTCGATATTCAACCAGCTCTTGGAGAACTAGCCATCCTCCGGTCTCTGGATTTCGATATTCTCGATATTCTCGATATTCTCGATATTCAACCATCTCTTGGAGACCTAGCATTAATCCGGTCTCTGGATTGGATTGTTTTTGTAAAATCTCTGAGATTTTATAACCAACATTGCTAGAAGTAATTTCCAAACAAAGACAGTCTGCGCAATGAAATGCAATATGCTTTTAGAGAAGCAAAATAAATGTCAAAATGAAATCATGAAATACAAGACTTTTTAGTTGTCAACTCTATCACCATAAAAGCCGTATTTCTATTTTCGCCCTAGTAAGGTTGCACCACAATACACATACAGATTTGAACAAAGATCACATAACAACGGCGGATCAAGCAATTGAGGGGGGGGGGGGGATGTTCACTTACTGAAAAGGGGAGGGGGAGGACTCGCCCTGCGGGTTCATCAGATTTACATGCAATTTTTTTTTAAAGGGGTGAGGGCGTTCTGGATCAAAACACTGTAAAATAATTTGTGTCAATGTGCTTAGAAAGTGACTTCTACAGAAAGAATGTGACAGTGAAACGTTATTTGATGGTGTTATGAGGAATCGCTAATTTTTGTTCACCTGTTTCTCAATTTAATCATTGTGAAATGTAAATCATACCTTTAAATAAGCATGTTTATTAAATCCAGGTGCATCATACCTGAAAATACCTAACTAACTAAACCGTACCAGGTGTACCCGAATAAGACTCAAGCCCAGGTGAATGTGATGTTTTAATGATGTTATGTGAAGATCCAGCAGGTGAAAAATGTCTCCTTTTTCACTCCACGTCTCTTAATGATTTATTGAAACATAAGTGTGTATTCAATCCGAAAATAGAACTCATCATGGCTATGACATGTGTCGAGATTTAAATATTTCTTCACAGACTTCACCGAAGTTGGCAACTATTCAAATGAATTTCTTCAAAACAATCACTTGAAAGAATTTTACGTATTTTAACTTCAAAGCATCTTAGTTACTGCGCACTGTCCAGATTCTATGCGCAAAAAGAAACTTTACAAGTGTCCCTTTTCAAAAAGTAACAAATACAACTATTTTTTCTTCTATGGTTTCAGAAGTGTCACGAGTCTTTCAAAACAAGTCGCGGGCACCTTTCTTTCAAACGACACGCAGCATCCTTCCACAAGATATAACCTTTTCTCGTAGAGGGCCCAACTTTATTTACCTGCCTTTTGAGTGATCGTATTTCAAAAAGCGAAAATCTTGACCCCTAGACCCAAGAGGCCTGATCAATGTTTACCCACGATAAGCCGCGGCTCCAGAAGGAAGGTAATCGGGACAGCACACAAACCTACGTCTCTTCCCCACATTTCCTTCCCGCGTCTCCCTCCGTCACGCCTGTTTGTTTGGTGTGTCGAGGTACTTCACATCATCTAACCCGGGTAGATCAAGTGCTTCATGTTCTGACATACTTCTTGTAACGACAAACCCTAAACAGTAGTGTACTTTATCAAGAACTTGCTTCCGAAACATACCCATCGTTCACATGTTCGACTTTTTTACTTTGGTATTAATCTTCGTAATATTTTACACGCTGGTTTCATCACCTGTGATGAGTTGTTAATATATGCTATGTTAATCATTGGCAGATCCAGAAAGCACCAAATATATCACATTCTTGATAGGGTGTGACAGTCGTGATTGATGTTGTCATGGGATGCAACCTCTCCGAAAAAAAATGGTTTTTCACCCTTTAATATATATATATGAAAAGATTTCTAATTTTTTGCAGCTCAGTCGTTGAAATGATAAACTCCACTCAAAGTCCCCATTTGTCGTGAAAAGTCTTCATAACAACTTTGACCAAATACTCCTTTTTGAAAAAATAGTAGCAGATATTTTTGTCAAAAATAATACCAAGCTCCAAGCACTCAAACTCCTTGATAAACAAGAACCTCTTTTTGATAAACAGAATTCCACTTCTTCTTGATTAACACAACTCAACTCATTTTAAACAGTTCAGCACTGCCTATATATGCCTTAGTTGCTGGACAATCAAGGGTAGATCAAGTACTCGACTTTCTTGATCAGCCACCGCCCTCACAACCACATAAACTCCGTTTTGATAAACAGTACTGCACTGTCTTATATCTCAAAGTTCTTTCAGAATAACGTAAATCCTTTTTATCACAGTACAAGGGCCCATAAATCAGTCACTGCCTTCTCGCCCCGCTACAAAGTTTACCAATGGTAATTTGAAAGTGTTCCCATGATAAGCAAATCCATTTCATGTTGAATGCTCTATTGAATTTTATCCTGCAAATCACTTCAATCTTCAATATGTCCATCAAGTGGGCTTTATTTCAAAGAAAAATCTCCTACATAAAAGATCCAGTCGTTACTCTAATGTCCTAAGGCGTTCAACATAAATGTGAACAGTATAAAGTAAATAAAGGGATTTAGTCAAATCAAGCAATTTCCCTGTTGAGTTGGTACTTCAAATTGGATAATACCTCCTCAATAGAGACGTTTATTGAGTTTATAAAGCCTAAATTCTATTACTTTTTAAAAGACATTAAATACATAAAACCAATTAAGTTATAAACCCTTATGCTATTACTTTTTAAAATACATTTAACACATAAAACCAATTGTGTTTAGTAAATAAATCATTTGCAGTTAATCTAAATATTTTTTAGGTTAAAATAATTTTTTTGGCTTATATGATCAGATCTACTAAACGGATTTCATTCTGAAGTATCTAATGACATATTGGAATTTTATTAGATCCTTAATTCTTTAATCTTGACATATGTTACGGAAAATGAGTCACTGATACCGAGAGTGCAACAAAATTGAATTCACTCTATCAATACAACGTTTGTTTGCACTGACATTGAAAACACATTCACAAAAACCAAAGTGCTCTAAAGCACTGAAGGAGATTAGCGTAAATTCATTTATCTCTGGAGTCTATATTTAGGCCCACATGTAATATCTCTCAGCACCGGTATATAAACGAAGGCCAAGCTGCCAATGACAAACACTGTGCAGTGATAAGACAAGCTAACCTCACGCTGTACCCAGGCAGGTCCCGCACTTACCTACACATACCTTGTACCCTTTACATATCATCTTTCTATTGTTATTCTAATAGGTAATCTCTTTACCTGGTGAGGCTCCGGGAGAGGGGGCAACACATTCGACATATGTTTTTTTGGTAATTATTCCGAGTGTCATTTATTTCAAGCTCAAATTTATTTAGTTTGTACACTGTCCTTTTTCGGATCAGACTATCTGTAATAGTACCAATTCTTGTACTTTTTTTCAGGTTGAATCTCTTGTTGGATTCAAACCCACACCCTCAGAACAGGCACCAATTACCAGCAGCGACTGTCCCCATAGCTTACCCACTTAGTTTGTCAATGAAGATTCGATGCAATGATGTTTCTGGAGAGAGGCTGCAGAATCAGAGATGTATGTTTGTGATAAAACCTATAAGAGAAATTTCGTAAAAAATTCAATAACTTGTAGTGAAAGAATTATCTCTGCAACAGGAAAACATTCATCAACAATTTGAAAATGTTTGCAATTAAACCCATTATATTATTCTCTAAAACAACTAAGCTCCAAAAAGATAGAACATATTTATTTGTAGATGGGTAATCAAATTAGCAATGTAATGTTCAAATATAAGAGATCACTGATGATTGACAACAGTTCTACTCGTAACGCTCGATAATTAAACAATGATAAACAACCCACATAAAAGCTTTGAACATATATATAGTCTTGGAAACTTGCAACGATTTAAACAAGAGGTGGATCAGCAAATAGTGCTAATTACAGTAAAAATAATCTTTAAGTGAAAAATTACGAAAGTTAGCTAAAATGAAGAGAATTCAGCATATAATCAAAGGCTTCCCAAACACGCACAGTCTCAACCTCCCTGAAAGATTTCACAAATCTTTGCCGCTAGGTTCACACTCAAACCATTTCTGTGTAGCAGTACACAGAGTAAATCTCGTACAAATGAAGAGACAATGAGTAACCAAACTAACAGTTTCTAGCAAGTTGTTCCTCAAACATCCAAATTCTTCAAATTCGTCTATATTTACAGAAACACCAAATGAACTCTCAACTTTTAAATCTCTTTACCTTAAGTGGTATTTTCCAAAGTTACTTTTGCCATTCAGCTTCGGCTAATCTCCTGTAAAGTTTGCCAAGGATAATCTCCCAAATTTTGGGGATAACAAAATTTTGTGAATGTGTGAAGGCCCCTCAGCGGCATTAACCGTTTGTTTGCCCCGAGTCCGCCATTACACACAAGTAGTTTGAGGAGCATGCAGCCACACCAGAACAGAGCCGAGCTATATGTTTAGAACTCACATCTCAAATCTCAAACAAATCGGGGGGAAAAGGAGAAGTTTGTGACTCTATCAGTCTTCCTCATAACCGAATATCATCGAACATAAACACAGGCCAGCGGGGCACATTATCTGTGTGAGCACTCCAGGGGCATCCATTACTCAACAATAACATACAATCATAACAAATACCGTTTAGCTAGGACATGCCGCAGCATACTTGTCAAACTTTTCCTGATTTCGAATTTATTTTTCAACCTGTGTTTTGGAATATGCCCAAAACGCCTTTAGCCTGTGGCCAATTTTGGATTTGTATTGTTAACAAGTTGACATTCCTATAAAATGGTCACTCATTAATTGAGGTGACATGAAGTGAGGTGAGTTGGGTATTAACGCGGCTTTAAAGAGTATTTCACTTCTCTTTAATTGAAGTGTCAAATCAACTTTCATAAGATTCTGCAGATATAACCTTTAAACTAGCTATCAACCCACAAAAGGGTAATGAATTAATAACATGACAACAAAAAACCTCACAACTGGTAAAGAGTGAATGGCAAAACATGTCTGTAAAAGATGTAATCATCATCGCCTCGTCAATTTTAAAAAGAACTCTACAAGATCATGTTGTGAAATACTCAACATAAACCATTCTTCTTGCTAAATAATTAGATTTTCTCCTGTAAATGCAAAGGGGATTCACTTGGGGAACTAATTTGGTTATCATGAAACACTCCTTGATCTGCACGAAGAGATTCATAATTGCTGACACTGAGGGACTCGGACACTGACCTGAGGGATTCGGACAATGAGGGACTCGGACACTGAGCTGAGGTACTTGGACACTTGAGCTGAGGGACTCGGACACTGACATGATGGACTCGGACACTGAGGGACTCGGACACTGAGGGACTCGGACACTGAGCTGAGGTACTTGGACACTTGAGCTGAGGGACTCGGACACTTGAGCTGAGGGACTCGGACACTTGAGCTGAGGGACTCGGACACTGAGGGATTCGGACACTGAGCTGAGGTACTTGGACACTTGAGCTGAGGGACTCGGACACTGACATGATGGACTCGGACACTGAGGGACTCGGACACTGAGGGACTCGGACACTGAGCTGAGGTACTTGGACACTTGAGCTGAGGGACTCGGACACTTGAGCTGAGGGACTCGGACACTGAGCTGAGGTACTTGGACACTTGAGCTGTGGGACTCGGACACTGACATGATGGACTCAGACACTGAGGGACTCGGACACTGAGCTGAGGTACTTGGACACTTGAGCTGAGGGACTCGGACACTGACATGAGGGACTCGGACACTGACATGAGGGACTCGGACACTGACATGATGGACTCAGACACTGAGGGACTCGGACACTGAGCTGAGGTACTTGGACACTTGAGCTGAGGGACTCGGACACTGACATGAGGGACTCGGACACTGACATGAGGGACTCGGACACAGACACTGACCTGAGGGACTCTGACACTGAGGGACACTGACACTGACCTGAGGGACTTGGACACTGACCTGATGGACTCAGACCAAGAGGGACTCTGACACCGAGGGACACTGACCTGATGGACTCGGACACTGAGGGACTAACCTGTACATATAGTATTACTCCTAGTACAACTAATTAGTTCCCCGGTATAGACGTGGGCCCATATTTTTAGTGCTAAGATAGTTGTAACTCAAAGTTAATGTATGGCACGTATGACTATCTTAGCGCTGGACACTTGAGTCTGAGTTACGATTTTCCATCAACGACCAATGGTTTGTTACTTAGAATTTGGGCAACTATAATGCTAACCTTTCACATACTGATGGAGCATTATTAAAGGTACAGCCAGACCCCGTTTGTCCGCACGATTTGGTTAAAGTTGAAAATTGACCAGAAAGTGAGTAGTGAGATTGAGTGATTCATCATTTGCATAGAAATGTATAGAGAAGATTAGAAAAACTACAAATGGTTTCCGGATATACGGGGGTCAAGGTAAACTAGGTCCAACTGTATAACCAATTCCTTATCCTGTACATACAGTTCACAAATAATTTGACCCCTCCCTCACCTTGGATACTTACAGATTGACTCAAGAATTGTGTTGTTACATTTATCAGTAATTGTTTGGTACTAACAAATACGGCCGTTGCAGTGCTAACCCTTTGTAAACATGCCGACAGTAATATTTCTGGTCTCTAATTGTCAGGTCCTCTGGATGGAATGCCATGGCATGGCACCTATGTCACTATGACCTTACTATTGTCAGTTGGCACTAGTGAAACACTAACAAAGTTATATTTGAAATCACACTATCAGGAACAGAACAAATGATTGTACTTTTCTAGACATGTCTATTACGGATTCGAACCCAGACCCTCAGCGCACCAGAAGTAAGTGTCCCAACAGTTAAAACACTGAGCCCATCGGAACAGCTTCCCGCCCTCTTTATCCACCAATCTACATCTCGGTGATATTCCTAGTATTGCTCATTTGTTTATTCAGGATCTGAGAATCCCTCTGTTCCATCTAGTCCTGACAATGTCATCTAACATGCCATAAGTTTATAGAATCCTATTCAATTAACTTTCCAAAATTGTATAAGAAAGAAAGACTTCCCAAGGCTTCAAGAAGATATGATTCCATCAATGAGAAACACATACGATAGACTTGCCAAGCCTTTTATCTATATTTCCACAAAAGTCTTCCCAAGACTCCTTCAAGTCTATGTTTCAAGTGCCGAAACGCATCTAAACAATCTTTCCCAGACAGGATTCTATCAAAATACATTTTGATTGACACAATATTCTCAGAAGTGACACATGTCCTGACTCCTGTCCACTGGCATCTGTCAATATGTATTTTCAACAGTTTGATTGAAGCTGACTCCCGGGACATCATGTATCTGCAATCTGATTGGTCGTCTCATAGAGAGGCTCATCAACCCCCACACTAACTCCAACCTGCACAACCAATCTTTGACCTGCAGGTCGCCCGGCTATATGATTCATAGATACCATTGACAAATACCAAAAGACTAATTTTCCACGATTCAAAAGCTTTGTGTGAATGAGTGAGGGCAAAGGGCGGGAGATAATGAACACTTAAAACGGTTACAACAAGCTACTGACAGCTCCGTACAAAGAAGACGCCCGATTCGGTGAGAACACTCCGTCGACTCTGTCTCCATATTGTAATGACATTTAGCGAGCACATGACCCACTGACGTGTCATCAGACACAAAATGTTGATCAAATCCACTTCATATAGCAGTTCAAGCATTCATACAATATCAATATTGATGAATAGGGACCCTTCAAGGGTCAATCTAGTCCCATTTTCACACTTTTGATCCTCTGTTATTGTGACGGTTTATTAAATATTTAAGTGTATTTGACAAGCTCACAGGATGATGATCATTCATGGCATAAAGTATAATGTCACATGTGGCCCCTAAACATAACTTCTAATATGGATAATGAATATGTTTCAGAAAAAACGCCTTCCACAGCTTTCATTGCTGCTGACCTTAATCCTTTGAAAAGCACTGCAATATAACATATTCTCCCCAATCATAATTTGAAATATGAATAATGACAGTTCTGATAAACTGTTTGATCAACAATATACCACTTTAATTAATTCATCAATCAGTGACAATTAGTTACCCAAGATGATCACAACATCCATTAACATAGATATTTTAGAGTTATTTATAATGAAAAACTTGTTTTTGAATTTCAACCTCCATTAAAGCTTAATTTGACAAAAAATTATGCAAAATAACGACAACACTTTTGACATGTTGAAACTTAACATCCTTTTACTGAAGAATTCGTTCAAGGTATTTTCATGCTCGGAGAGTTTGTCCGAACTCACCTCTGTTTATGTGAAAGCTTCATTGTACAGTTATCCCACATCTAACATTAGCCTCAAATTTCTAACCAGCTCCATTGAGAAAAATGCCACTCGAGTCTATACTGTTAACAGCAGGTTACATAAAGATCTTTCAGCATTTCTACAGCTTAAAAATTTCAGCCCATTAAAAGTTTGTTCTTTAGGTAAGACGCTAAGATCCACTCTACCGTAATTCCCTCATCAGAAGGCAATAAGAGTTTTATTCATTCAAAGTTAGTCTTTTTTCTCAAATTGGTTTTAAAGGACAAGCTGAACTTTGTATGAAGACATCATGACGTTGAATCCTGTAAACATTGCAGTGACTTTGTTTGTAGCAGAGAACTGTTCCATATGCATTGATGTTTTGATGCAATTCCACTGCACTACTGCAAATCAGTTGCTCAAAGAGTGTATGAAACAAGGCCCGTCCGCCAGTCTGGAACCTGGTACCTTTTGGTCCAGGCTGGTACCTTTTTGATGATATTTTAATGAAAAGTATAACCCTTTTGAGCTAGCTTCTTTTCAAGCAGATTTCACACACTGTCTTATACAGCCAATGCTTGCATGTTTCACTTCAATGCATAAACCTAAAGATGTTTTAACTTTCCTCCAATTGACTGATCCATTGAAAGTGAACTGAAAATAGCACTAAACCCAAATTAACTCTTTGACAAAGTATATTCATCAAGAAGACAGTCTTACCACCTTTTAGTAAACTTCAAATCTCCTCCCTACAATTGTTAAAGATCATCATCCAGCATTTAGGTATGGAGTTAACCTATCACCTGCTGAGGTAGACACCTGGCCAATCCTGAACGATTGTTCCTGAATGTTAGTCACTCAAGAATGGTTTAGAATGAATCAATATACAGACAGAGGGTTAAGAACTGTGACTATTTCAGGGCTTAGTTTTAAACCATGTATCAAGACGCTTGACGTCCTGTTTAAAAGATTGATAGAGGGGATAGCCTTATATGGATCTACAGTGACACAGCCATACAGATTCACTTAGGATACATGAAGGATCCACTTAGAAAACAGTGACGGAGCCATGTGGATCCACTTAGGATACTATGACAGAGCCATGCGGATCCATTTAGGATACAGTGCAGAGCCATGCGGCTCCACTTAGGATACAGTGCAGAGCAAAGCGGATCCACTTTGGATACAGTGCAGAGCAAAGCGGATCCACTTTGGATACAGTGACGGAGCCATGCGGATCCACTTAGGATACTATGACAGAGTTTTATCACAATGTATACGGTACTCAAGAAGCAGATACCCCCTCATCCCCCTCACTGAATCTGTCGCCCATCACCCAGCGTTAATGTGCGGAGGGTACAAAGTGGCTTGGTGAGAATGGGATGTACCCTACAGGGGGTCTCCTCGCACTCAGCCCCGCACTACCCATTTGACAGCAGCCAACACATAACCCGCCACCCCACTGGCTCTCCCATTCAGGGGTACACGGGGAGAAATGGGGTATTCTGCGGAGGGAGTCATCCAGTCAATACATGTAACACTGTTGACCAACATCCACATAAAGCTTACAGCAGGATATAGGAGAGTTCTTCTTCATTGTGGCTTTTAACCTGAGAATACTGTATAGGAATGAGGGTTACATGATACTTTTATAAGCCTGTGTAGAATGATGATACAAGGTCCATTGATGTCATGACAGGATGCTAATACAAGGGTTGTGTGTGATGGTACAATGTTTCTGTGATATTTAATATGAGGGTACAAGGATGATACATATATGGGTACAATTATAATTTTGATACAAAGATACTGTGAATACTTACAAATTACATTGATGATAACTCAAGTAGATGATCAAAATTATTCTTTGGAACTGTTTTTAGAGCATGGACTCTTGAACTCATAGTAACAGTGTAAACACAATCATGATGATGATAGAAGGAAACTATGCTGATAAAGAGGAACTGTGTGATGGTGCTTTGTAATTGTCATGATACAAGGAAACTGTGATAGTTGATGGAGCTGAAATTATACAAGGACACTGTCATGATACAAGCAAATATGATATGTTACAAGAAAACTGATGATACAAGGAAACTGATATGATACAAGGAAACTCATATGATACAAGGAAACTCATATGATACAAGGAAACTCATATGATACAAGGAAACTGATATGTCACAAGGAAACTGCCATGATACAAGGAAACTGATATGATACAAAAAAACTTTGAAGAAACAAGAAAGTTGTGATGGTCAAGTAAAACGGTCATGATACAAGGAACTAACACTATACAAGGAAATTTTCAGGATACATGGAAACTGCTATGATACAAGGAAACTGATATGACACAAGGAAACTGCCATGACACAAGGAAACTGATATGACACAAGGAAACTGATATGACACAAGGAAACTGCCATGACACAAGGAAACCGATATGATACAAGGAAACTGATATGACACAAGGAAAGTGCCATGACACAAGGAAACTGCCATGATACAAGGAAACTGATATGATACAAGGAAACTGATATGACACAAGGAAAGTGCCATGATACAAGGAAACAGCCATGACACAAGGAAACTGCCATGATACAAGGAAACTGCCATGACACAAGGAAACTGATATGACACACGGAAACTGCCATGACACAAGGAAACTGATGATACAAGGAAACTGCCAGGATGCACAAAAACTTGGAAGAAACAAGAAAGTTGTGATGGTTAACTAAAATGGTTATGATACAAGGAACTAACACTATACAAGGAAATGTTCAGGATACAAAGATCATTGTGATGATACACAGAAATGATCATGATACAAAGACAGCCATTATAAATGATACCAGGAAGTCCTAATAATTGCACAAACAAACTGTCATGATGCAAGGAAATTATTGTGATACAAAGAAACTGTCATAACTGTCATGATACAAAGAAATTGTCATGATACAAAAAACCTGTCATGATACAAAGATACTGCCATGATGAAATGAAACATACATGTTATATCAACATGATACAAGGAAACTGTCATGATACATAGAAACTGCCATGATGAACTGAAACATACATGTTATATCAACATGATACAACGAAACTGTCATGATACAAAGAAATTGTCATGATACAAAGAAACTGTCATGATACAAAGAAACTGTCATGATACAAAGGGAAACTGTCATGATACAAAGATACTGCCATGAAGAACTGAAACATACATGTTATATCAACATGATACAAGCAAACTGTATTGATACAAAACACAGTGAAGAAGTCAGGTAGGACAATACCATAATAATTGGAGACACAAATATCAGTCATATATCCAGATGATTCTCCATAATACACCAAAAACGAAAAAAGAAGAATTTTTTTTTCGGAAAACTGAAATATCAAAAGGCAACACTTCATTTGTTGGGTATTACACATTCAACCTTTCATAAAGATATGATGAAGGGTTTACAAATTCTGCTACGGAAACGAAATGATTATGGACGGACAGACAGACGGACAGAGCAACGACTATATCCCATGGTATACATACCAGTGGTATAAAAGTCACTGAAAAGGCACTGACTTGCCTCCTTTTTAAATCATTTAACTACCAAATTAACTTGACTTTCAATTTAAGCTCTGTGACTTAGTGCTAAAAAACTACACAAGTCCATGTCTTACTGACTTTGAAAATAGTTTTTAACCCTCGAGGTCTACAATATGAGAACATTATCATGCTATAAAGACACAAAGCTGACATAATTGTACAACAAACACTGTTGAGAAAGGCAATGATACATCTCTCTGTGGCAATAATCACACGGTCCGCTTCTACTGTCTGTTATTACTCTCTGTAGTACGGATTTACTATCTTCAACCTCTCTCACACATTTCAATTACGGAAAACCCATGACAATATGTCCGAGGCCAAAATGATAGAAATTTCCTAACAAAATTATCAATTCAACTGAGAAGTATTTCAAAAGGATTTTTGACAAACACTGCCTGTCAAAAAGCATTAGTACCAGAAAGACGTTTATTTTATAATAATCTCCTGGTAACTTTATCCGACGTAAGGGTCATGCTTCAAAGGTTTTGTGGAATTCACAATCGATTACAAATTGAATATATATTTTCCATAAAAAAAATAATTTTTTACTGCATTTTTATCCTTAGATAAACATGTTTTTCTAAATCCTTTTTTATTATCATTTTATCAATTGTGCTGTCGAGCTATACTGGCTCCAACAGTTGATGAATTAATCTAATCTATGTTCTTTGTAAAGTCCTGTATGCTTCTTCCGTAACCGAATATGGCAGTTTTAAAACTATCCCCATATCATCCATCATTTTTAAATTCCAAATTTGATCAATCATGTTACTTCTAGTTTCTATCAAATTCATTGTATCTTCCATAACATTGTAATCAGCTGATAAAACAAAAGCCTTTGTCTGTCTAAACTAGTAAACCACAGTCACCAAGAGGAAAGATGTTTTGCTCACGGAAATCATGTTTAAAGAATTTAAACACAAATATGTCATCTTTAGGTTAAACAAATTGTTTAGTTGTTTTACATAGAGATCCTATTATTGTAACTTTGACAAGAAAAAGTGTTTTTAAATTCAACTCAGAATTACTTACATTAAAAATGTTGCCAAACTCACCAATGAAGCACACACAAAATACTTATTTTTCAATTCAATGCATGCGATTCCGTTATGAAAACTTTTTTATGCAAATCTTCATTCACACAAGACCAAAGTAATATTTTTTTGTGTTTGGTTTCTTCCTTTTTTAGACATTGAAAACATGTCCCAAAATATAAATAACTTTGTTTGGACTAAAATCTGATTAGGGAAAAGAGCCATCTACTATGATTATGTTAAAAAAAAAAAACTTTACGACTTACCTAAGGTCAGTCATAAAAAAACTTCTATAATATATAGTGTATAATAATGAGGCTTAAAAACAACTAAAAACAACTACTTGATGAACAGAGAGCTACTTTTTCACCCAACAGGTTTTTATGATCACCTATAATTAAACTACAAAAGTTGATAAAACATACCACCATGAAGTATATATTATTTATAAAGACCCCGTGGAATGATAGTACTGTGCCATAACTATTTTTTTATTTCTAAACTTATGAAAAAACGTGACAATCTGTGTTAATAGCATATTTTTTAAATCATAATATTTTTCATAACGACCTCTTTGAATGACACTGTGTCAAAAACAATACGTTTATTTCTCCAACAAATGTGAGAATTATTTAAGATTTTATTTTACATTTTTTTATTGCAACCATATAATCCCATTTAGTCAGCAGTAGTTTTTATTTCTATACTAAAATTAAAACATACAAAGGAGTACCTGGCATAAAGGCCCATCTAATTAAGTTATCTCAGATACTCACCTGGCATGTCCAATACAACTGCATATAATAACACAGAAGGCGCTATCAAAGAGGCGAGCGCGTATTCAATATCAGTGAAGTCTGTATCCAAATACGAGAGGGGACTAAATCATATCGCACATGCAATACGGCCATTATCATAATGGATTACCGGCATGTTCATGTAGCCCAACAGTCACTGTAACATGCAAGCTACGGCCTGCCATTTGATACAATGTTGTTGAAATTGGAGATGAAATGTTTTAGATGATTAAATTTTAAATTAATCACAAGGCCGATGTTTTCTTTATGCTTCGTGGTGGCATGATGTTGTGAATAAGCTCTCATGTCGGCCATTATTAGAAGTGTTACAAATTATTCTGATATTTATCAGTTCACGTGAAGAACACGTTACCAACAACTACACGTCTCGGTGTGAGACAGATTCATTCTGGTAATTACTTTCAACAAATGATTTGGTAATTCATAAAACACTGTTGCATGTTATGATCAGAGAGTAGGCAGTTACTGTTACATTTGGGTTACACCATCTGTGATTTGCTGTTACATTGTTACATTTGGGTTACAATATCTGTGATTTGCTGTTACATTGTTACATTTGGGTTACACTATCTGTGACTTATCATTACATTGTAACATTGAGGTTACACTGACTTATTGTTACATTGCTACATTTCGGTTACACTTTCTGTTACTTATTATTACATTGTTTCATTTGGGTTACATCATCTCTGACTTACTATTACATTGTTACATTTGGGTTACAGTAACTGTGACTTTTTGTTACATTGCTACATTTCGGAAACACTTTCTGTGACTTACTAAAACATTGTTACATTTGGGTTACATTATCAGTGACTTATTGTTACATTGTATAAAGTTGCATATATGGACTGTGGTTATTAATATTCATTTGATGACAAAGAAATTGCATCTTTTTTCAACATATTTTATATGTGAAGACAAAAATTTGTACGCTGCACCTATTATGCACTAAAGGTTAGATTAAGTATTTCAGAAAATAGGACATTACAGAAGAAATTTATTTTGCAAAATTGATAGTAATAGAACTTAGAAGCAAATAAAGAATTATTCTGGGATAAAATTTCCTTTTTTAAGTCCTGTAAATTGGCCACTTGCTTATTATTACAATAAGCATGAATCATTGAATCATAAGTGAATCAACTACATAACCAGAACAGTATTTCTAACTCCTTCACAAGGAAACTGGCATACAACATGGACAGAGACAGTCAAGATGCAGAAGCTGTGACTTGGGTTCAAGAACATCAAATTGTTGTCAATACTAAATATGTTAAAGGATGACTAAAAGATAGTCAATCAAATACACATTTATCAAGCAAATCAACTGTTTGGAACCGATTGAGCTGTCACCTTGAACTTTGACCCTTAACCCTTTATCCTTGACCTGAAAGACTAATCATAAACTATTTCATTGTGTATTTGAAAAACTGCAAAAAAATTTCATCAAGAGAAACAATCATGTTGAAAAAGATTTTTCATCAAAAGTATTTCTGTCTTCTTGAACAATTATTTGCTAACAACACAATCATGAATATTTGAGTGGTCTGAAGCTAACTACACATGTATTTGAGTGCACCCAATCAACAAGATACCATCAATCTGCGATCTTTCAGCCCAATTCTTGTTATTCTGCGATTACACAGAGTGGATTGTAATCTGCAGATGAGATGGACAATTGACCAGCATGTTTGACCATCAAGATGGCCGCTGCACATGATCACAGCAAGTGTAAATGGTTTTCAGATGGACAAACTGATTAATGGCATTAACAGAGTAAGAAGACAGAGTTTAGAAAGATCCTAAGCCTAATGAAAGCAACATTACAGAAGGCACTCTGAAGAGGTAATCAATTATTGATATGGTCCTTTAACAAGCTCTAAGATACGGGTGGCACCTTGTCCGTGCAGATTTCACCAATCACTGAGCAACATGCCTTGTAACTGCCCTCCGTAACAGAATATCAAATATAGCACCCTGACAAGCTTTCAGCGCTGTGACAGTTCCATCTGTGATGAGGTTGTCATCCCTACCTTAGTCATCGGTCCAACAACTTCAGTTCCATGTTCGGCTTTTACAAATGTGCTAAGAAACAGGGAACACCTGTCATCTTTAAAGAGTGAGATCACAAGTTATACCGACTCTGTTTCATGACACAAGCAATCTGAACTTCTCATCAACTGTATCCATTACTCAGACCAACGAACATCATAAAAATGTTACGTTTCAACTTGTTTGTTTTATTGTTCCACATAAATATGAGTTGAGTACTTGTTCCAAGACAAATCTTATTTGTTTCACATGTCATATCTGGGCTGCAACTAGCCTCTTCTTCATGTGGGTGTCTTATCATAGAAATTTAACAATTTCATGATATTTTTTATCTTTAAAAGTAAGTTCTTTCTGATATTTCAATTCAGATACTTAAAGACTTTTATCTACAGAATAAGAGACTTACTTACAGCAATGAATGTTTCATGACATACAATGACTGTGAAGTTTAATGTGACAATGTTTTTCATAGAAGAGGTTCCAAGAAAGTTTTGCCACTGCTTGGAGTTGATTCAAGTTTGGAAAAGTTGGATACTTTTACCATTGAAAAGGATCCATTTTTCACAGCATTCAGCAAGTCAGAAGCATTACCAGCCAAAAACATGCTTCACTCTATTTTCATAGTAAAACAAGTGTTTGCCACTAACATGGCAATGTCCCCCGCCGGTGACATTGAGTAAGTAAGACACATCATTGGTCAAATTGTCGCGGTGACCTTGAAAATAAGGTCAAGGTCACCAAAATAAACTGGCGTTTGTGTCTTTCCCCAATGTAGGCTGACAACTAATTTGAAGACTTTGGATGCAATGTTTCATGAGATATCGCATTAACAACAGTTCAAAGAGTGGTCAAAGTGTCTTGGTGACCTTGAAAATAAGGCCAAGGTCACCAAAAGTAACTAATGTTTGCATCTTCCCATAATGTAGGCAGACACTAAATTTGAAGACTTTGGATGCAACGCTTCATGAGATATCGCGTAAACAAGAGTTTAAAAAGTTGTCAAAGTGTCGTGGTGACCTTGAAAAGAAGGTCAAGGTCACCAAAAGTGACTGGTGTCTGCGTCTTCCCACAATGTACACAGACACCAAATTTGAAGACTTTTGATACAACGCTTCATGAGATATCGCGTAAACAAGAGTTTAAAAAGTTGTCAAAGTGTCGTGGTGACCTTGAAAAGAAGGTCAAGGTCACCAAAAGTGACTGGTGTCTGCGTCTTCCCACAATGTACACAGACACCAAATTTGAAGACTTTTGATACAACGCTTCATGAGATATCGCGTAAACAAGAGTTAAAAAAGTAGTTAACGTGTCATGGTGACCTTGAAAATAAGACCAAGGTCACCAAAATTGACTGGGGTCTGCGTCTTCCCGCAATGTAGGCATATATCAAATTTGAAGACTTTTGATACAACGCTTCATGAGATATCGCGTAAACAAGAGTTCAAAAAGTGGTCAACGTGTCATGGTGACCTTGAAAATAAGACCAAGGTCACCAAAATTGACTGGTGTCTGCATCTTCCCACAATGTAGGCATATATCAAATTTGAAGACTTTGGATGCAACGCTTCATGAGATATCGCGTAAACAAGAGTTAAAAAAGTAGTTAACGTGTCATGGTGACCTTGAAAATAAGACCAAGGTCACCAAAATTGACTGGGGTCTGCGTCTTCCCGCAATGTAGGCATATATCAAATTTGAAGACTTTTGATACAACGCTTCATGAGATATCGCGTAAACAAGAGTTCAAAAAGTGGTCAACGTGTCATGGTGACCTTGAAAATAAGACCAAGGTCACCAAAATTGACTGGTGTCTGCATCTTCCCACAATGTAGGCATATATCAAATTTGAAGACTTTGGATGCAACGCTTCATAAGATATCGCGTAAACAAGAAATGTGACGTACGTACGGACGTACGTACGGACGTACGTACGGACGCCGCTGAATTCATAGTCCCCCGTTCCGCGTTGCGGCGGGGGACAATTAACCAAAAACCTCCCCAAAATTACCCAAATGTAACCAGGTTTTCACGCAGCCGTTATTTCAAATAATACATATTGATAGAATTGGCCAAAATGACCCTCAGTCGGTTATCTCTTATAACACATGTTAAAAGTAAATGTCCATCTCTACATAGACTCAAATGCTTTAGTCATTTGGAAAGTGGAGAAATAAAACACAGTTCATGGGGCTTTAATAGATAGAAGGTTATGTTTCTGGATTTTTATTGGACCCTTCTTGCAGGAATCAAACTTTAAGAGTTTTGGTACTTATTCCAAGCAATGAATTCAAAAGAACTCAACAATCATTGACCAGAACTGATAGGACCAATCTATACCCAAACATATTTCTACATCCTTGACAAGTTTTATTCTATTCAATACCAGAGAATCAAAATGTGAACATGAGTAATCTTTGTGTAGCATTTCAAGATTGTTAGTCTTCGAACTGATCAGCTTGATAAAAAGAATTTATCAGTTATTGATGAGTTATTGTTTCTGAATCGTTTCTGAACTATATGTGTCAGGTCACAAAGAATTAGATCAAGAAAATTTGTCTTCCTATAAATGGTGAGAGATGTTTTGTCTAAGACCAATAATCTTCAATCTTTTTTCTTAACCTTCTCTTAATTAGCCCCATGGTGATAAAAGACAATGGTCAGTTACGCTGGTCAGATTGATCTATCGGGATGTCCAGCTGGTACCCAGGATAAATCTGAGAGAGTGACTGGGCTAACTGTTCTACAGCTAATTATGACAAGACATTCGGTGGCCATTTCCTGATATCTGATCTTCCAGGAATCTTGAGGGACATATTTCTCACTTTTTAATTGATCTCTCAGCTGTGGACACAACTTTCCATTCAGACACTTTATACTCTGCCGAGGGACCATATCCAATCAATTGTTGCCATATTTCTTACTTTGAGACTCTTGTAGGATCATTTCGTGTATGAAAGAAGCTTGATGAATTGGCAGCATTAAAGTGTAAGTGTTACCTTTAAACTAAGTTACACAAAGTTCAAAATAATTTTTCTGGGAAGTTCTTAGTGTAAGCGTAAGTGTAAGAGTTTGCAACATAAAACCCCATCTGATGGCCGGAACTGGGTCAGATAACTGGTTCTGGCAGATAACTTTTTGGATTTTCTTTACTTTCACAAATTGACAAAATAACACCTTTGGACTGGCTACGTTTCATGGTGCAGGGTGTTCTGGGCATTTGTGTGATATTTAAAGATGCTTTTTAACCAAATACAAAATTCAAGCTTAATTGAAATGTTTTTATATGTCCAAAATGGGCATAACTTCAGTAACTTTCGGTTCATATCAAAACATTGTAGCTGTTGTAATACTGACATCATACCATTGGTATCTTTGGAACAGTGAATAAAAAATGTGATATTTTATTGAATTGAATACCACTTCCCTTCTTGGTTTGAGAACTCATCGTTAAACATAACAAATGCATCATACAAAATTTGGAACCTCTTATTAGCATTTTCAGATATGACAGTAATCTTACAAATTATCCAGCTCAGTAAGAAATGAGTTATGAAAAATTTGAATGGAATAAATGTAGAATCTGCCTGCCATGTCCCAAAAGTTTAATACGACACAGAACCAAAACATTCCCTCATATCAGAGTTATTGTGTGTATAGTTATCAAAGCAGAACATTTTTAATATTGGTACTTTGTAGTTTAATGTCTGCTTCACCCTCTGATTTGTCACTTGATGGAATTGGCCAAATTATCAGGAACATCGTATCTAAGGAGTAACAAGCAATGTGCCCTGCACTGATGCATCATGGGAGCTGTGTATCGCAGAGGGTATGCGCCCGTCTGCTACCACGCTCCCTAGAGACCCAGAACCAATTGACCAAGATGGCCTCTTAACCTGAACGAGACATTGCAATAACTAAGATGTTCTGTCCTCGTAATTAATGGCCGTGTGAATCTTCCTAATAGTCACATGACAAATTCTGGTCTGACAAAATGACACTTTAATATGAACAGTGGAAATCAATCAACTAATGAACTAATTATGAGCAGCAGTGCAATTAACAGTTTCTCTAAAAAAAAACATGATTGTTGACTTTAGGTTACCAAGCGATCTGTCAGCGTCCGCTTCCCACAGACATTGTGTTACGAGAGTCAGAAGTATTCTGTGTTCTTTTACATGTCCATCCAGTGGCAGAGTGAGACACACAGGTGCTGTCATGTCTACTGAAAAGTCAGGGTGTGCCTGTGTTTGAAAAAGGCCAGTCCGGTGCTGCCATCATTATTACCCGGGTCTTACCCAAGCTGATCACTGGAAGGTCACTTCCAACACAGCCATTGGAGACACCAAACATTTGTGACCTGGGTTGTGCCCCTGGGCATGGCACTTCATCCACACTGCACTCAGTCAACCCAGCTGTTTAAGTGGGTACCTAACACACGGGAGGTACAGACCTATATGGTCGCACGGAGCGCTTAGTAGCAGCACTGAAAGTACAATTCCTTCAGGGTAATAATTGTACCGCCATTGAACAGTGCTTGCACTGGATATGAGGCATTAAAATGTACATTATTATTATTACCAGGTACCCACATGTACAGGCACAATTTGAATAAGGACCCTTACCCAGGATGACACCTAAGTTTCACAATTCATGTCTAAGTGTGTCTCGATCAGTTTATCCATAATCCAGCAGAGAAGCTGGTCATCCACCCATCCAGTGAGCCGTGCCCATTAATGTTGAACTTCACTGATACCAATGAACTGAACTACTAACAAACATGGGGCAGGGTTCCACCTTGAGGGGGTCCTAGGGACATTTACTCTCCTACCCCACCGCTCCCACCCCCACCCATGGAATATAGCAAAATTCTAGCAAAGGGTTTGGAATTGTCTACTATGACCCCTCATTTTGTCATCTGGGACAAACACTGCCCATCTTAATGTTAACACTCTAAATGAAAGTTAAATGACAGAACGTACATAAAGCTCCTGTTTCCAAGTAAGTTGAAACCATATTTACTTCTGGTTAATCCAAATAGTCTTAACGTAAATGATATAAGTTAAATAAGGACATCATCTTACTTTCAGAATGCATGCAAATCAAGTAGTTACCTAATAAATGATTGAATTACAATTTCATTATGTATTTCAAATTCAGAATATAACTGTATTAGTGTCGCCATTGAAATTCAAAACACCAGATTCATATGGTACTGTTTTCTGATTCAAAAGGACAATGAACAAAATAAAAAAAAATTAAGATCATTGTTTGGATAAAGCAAACAATTTCCATTTTCATTTAAGATGTTTTGAAATGAAAAATCAGAAAAAAAATCAAAATTAAATTTGGATCTTCGACCTAATGGCAACCACTGACATTTAACATGAAAAGGATATTTTGAAAATTTGAAATGAGAGCGATTTGATTTCACAAGTTTAATCAGTTCTGGTGGAACGTAATCTCAAGACTATTCACTGTTGATATCCACGGACACAGACTCACGGGAGGCAGTGGGAGGTAGTGGGTGGGATGGGGAACAATAAAACAAGGGGCCGATCTAGGGGGAACCGCCACTGTAGACAAGCTCTAATGTTGATTTGGAGACACAAATATATTGACCAGCATCCAATAGATTCTCTAAAACAAATTATTATTTTATTCCAAATTATCACGCAGATTTATGTGAAATGTTTTATATTACCATATCACACAGCAGGCTGAAATTGCGGCCAATTAAACTTCTATTGTCAACTCCCGTCCTCTGAAATCAATTTAGCAATGACAAGTGTATTTATAACATGTTGATGTTTCCCTCTTACTAGTACCAGGTCAGCAAAAATTAAGTAAACATGACTTCACTATCAAGAGAGAAACAAGAGCTTGTCCTGCTATGTAATCTATTTTTTCTTGGAATAAATGAATTATATATTTTTATGTCAAGGATAAAATAACAAGGTTTGAATGATAAAACAAACACGAATTAATTCATAGTAGACTGTTGACTATTCAGTCTATTCAGTCTATTCAGTTATATGCGTTATATAAAGTTATATAAAACCTTGAATACATAAAAACAGTAAAACCTGTAGGGAAAGGTATTGTTTTACTCTAAGTCCCTGTAGGCTTAATGTTTTTCAGCAGACGCTCTCCCTACACTTATCAGAGCCTTGGAGCTCATTAAAAGGTTCAGCTCTTACAATTTCAGCAAAAGTCTGCAATCTGCAATGTTTTTTCTCAGAAGTTCAATTATAAACATGTATGACAACATGCAGAGACTGAGCGAAGACTGAGCAGAGACTCATCGGGGACCCTATGCTCATCAGAGACTGAGCGGACACTCATCAGGGACTCACGGAGACTCATAAGAGACTGAGTGGAGACTCATCGGGACTCACGGAGACTCATCGCAGACTGAGAGGAGACTCATCGGAGACTCAAAGAGACTCATCAGAAACTGAGCGCAGACTCATCGGGGACTGAGCGAAGACTGAGCAGAGACTCATCGGGGACTCACGGAGACTCATCAGAGACTGAGCGGAGACTCATCAGAGACTGAGCGGAGACTCATCGGGGACTCACGGAGACTCATCAGAGACTGAGCGGAGACTCATCAGAGACTGAGCGGAAACTCATCAGAGACTGAGCGGAGACTCATCGGGACTCACAGAGACTCATTAGAGATTGAGAGGACACTCATCAGAGACTCAGCGGAGACTCATCATAAACTGAGCGGAGACTGAGCAGAGACTCATCGGAGACTCAAGGAGACGCATCAGTTGCTACCTTACACCCGGTAAGTATTGGGAGTCTGGCGCCTCTATATTTTCATTATCATTTTAGATTTTTCTTAAGTTTTTCATGGAGGTCGGCGATAGTTAGATACCCGGTTCTTATCAAAGGGCCAGTGCTAGTTAGATATCTTGAGCTATTTGAGGTCGGTGATAGTTACTTAATAGTTAGATAAGAAATACAGTAATTTGAAAATGTCCTTTTTTTTCTCCAAACAGAAACTGACACTTATGTGTACACCACCTTCTTCTACATCAGTCAACATGACAGATTGTTGAATGTTTATTTGTCATCAAACTTCGAATTGAAAGAGATTTCCAGAACATTGTACTAGAGAATAACATAAACAATGTATTGACTTTCGCCTCCACAAAATTGTGTCTTGATTATAAACAATTTTACATTGAGCATGCCACAGGTGGTTTCGCTAGTGACAAAATCATTGCTATTTTTTTAATAAAACAATTATCCAATAAATTTTCTTCTGCTTTTCATATCCATGTTGCTTTGACATTTCAACATACTTTTCCTTTTTTAAAATATTGATTCAGTGAATATTAAAATCACTAATTTACCAAACAACTAAATTAGACTTGCAAAACAAGTTACCAAATATTGAACAGTTATGGCAACTGTTGGATATATTTTCAATTCATGACACTGTCAAAGACTCTGCTTGATTAAAGCTGTCGATTAATAAACAGAATACTAAATTCTTCCATGTGACACCATTTATACTAAATACTTGATTAATTTGGTTGTTAACCAAAATGGCATTACATGTTAGTTTGCGCAGTATCATCTATAAATAAACCGCTTCAAAATCTTCAGAAGAATAACCACTTTGTACAGCGAGGCAAATAAACCCGAGACTTGCGTCTTGCCTCGGCTGTAACAAGACTAATCCAGCCATATTTCTGACGAGTTATGCCGTCACATTTAAACTTCCAATTACTGCGATAATATAACGGAAATTCTGTCCGTAACTTTGCAGGAAGCATAGTAAGTTCAATAGCCTTTCTGGGAGTTATTTTTATCCTTGGCCATTAACTGCGTAGAATCTGGGCAACTTATTTCAGTAAGAAATGTATCGCATTGCAGAGAAAGTGGTTGTAGTTCTTGCAGCCTGCTTTACCGTGATATCTGTGTGTAGTTAGTTACCTTGTTCATACATGTCAACTAATGTTGGTACTTTCATCTCGTAATAAGCCACGTTCTCATCTTGGTCTACTTTTATCTTGTAACAAGGAACATTCTCTTCATCTTCTTTAGTCCAAGCTTATAATGGTTGAATCTTTGGAAAGAAGATCAATTTGACCACATCATACAAAACTGCTGTATCTATCCTTTAATATATATACATGAATGAAAATAATAGTTAATATATTCATTTATATAGCGCAGAACTTCAGAAATTGCTCTTTGTGCTAAACCAAAATGTGATAGCTAGACTAAAATTAGGTCAATGGAATTTAATACTTATTCTACCTTAATCCATGTGATTTTATTTCTTTCAGCTTTCAGTTCAATGTGAGTATTCAGTTTATCTAGACTTGCTGAATAAGGATCTAGACTGTATTAAGGGCTCTTATTTTTAAAGGGGCAGTAGCACGTTTTTTGGAAATGTTTTTTTTCAAATTTCCCATTTATAATGATAGTTTATGTCATTTATATTTACTTGAGAGGGTAAAACATATTATTACACAAACCAATTATCCGTAGTGGTAATAACAGTTTTGCTTATAAAGCAAAAATTGCATGATGGCCATTTTATTGTGAACACATTTTATTATTTCGAATGACAAAAAACGATTTCCATGGTTATACGGAAACAATGTACACTCATTTTATAACTTGTTTTCCGAAGAGAGAAGGGTGTTTTACTATTGGTGACATTATTTTTCAAATACATTTCATCGACTTATTTCAGCCAAAAACGTGCTACTGCTCCTTTTACACAGTCAAAGGCCAGAATTGAGTGGCAGCCTGTGAAACAAGATGTTGAATATGCATAAAATCTTGTTCTAAATTATTATTGCAACTTCTAGAGCACTCAGTTCATAATCACATCAGAATGTGATAAACTAACACCACCCTGGTCGACCAATCAGATTCTAATCTGATATATATTCTCATGGGGATAATTTGTTTATCACATATTATCTTTGTGATTCCTCTTAGTGTAGAGGTGAGGTGATTTGGGGTTAAACCCAGTTTTCAAGAGTATTTCACTGACATCAAGGCTGCTAGTATTATTGCAGGGAGAAAGCCTGCAACACCATGATGCTATGTATTGCGGTAATACCTGCGAGCAACGGCTGGAACTAGCGAACCATGGGTGGTACTGCACTGAAATTCCATGTAGCATTGCACCCAAACCTTAATTACTGCGTGAAGAACAGTTCTCTACTAAGTTGCTGTGCCCCTGGCGGGATTCGAACCATAGACCTCTTGATCCAAAGCCAAAACGCGCTAACCATTGCGCTATTAGACATGTTTTGTCCCTACACATGTTGAATGAAGAAATGAAAACATATTATATTTCTTTACAACTTTACAAAGATTTATATCTCTTGTAAAGGTTACAATAAAAAATATCAAAGAGGCATAATGAAAATTAAAATATACATGTAGATCTGCTACTGCCGGAGAAAACACTGACCTGGCAATGTACTGTATTTATTCTAATAGATGCTTTCTTGAACTGACGTCAGGTCTAATAGACAGAATAGAAACAGACACTTGGTTTTGAAAAGATGCCGGGTGGTAACTTAAATGAGCAATATTTATAAAAAGAGCAATGGATAATGGATATATGTTCATGTTTGACGATATTGTTCATGTTCAACAAATATATTCAAGAAAGTTTAATTTGTCATGATTGCATTTCTATATGTTTGTAAGTTGGATGATTAACAATGCCAAAGAAATAACCAGTCATCTATTCTGAAGGAAATGTGAAAAAATAGACAGGGGCGTCCATTACAGGGGCGTCAATTACAGGAAATACGGTACTCGAGGGTGATAACTTGTTTATCTCCTTCTTTCCAATGTGATAACTGGAATGGAAGTGCTTCGTGCTGCAGATCCCAAATGTAAACATGTTTTATCATGTATCAACAGAACTGTTTAGTGTTTACATGTTTACAACTTGGATAGAAATAGTAACGGTTATCTTATCACACTTATATGTTTGTAAGCTTCTAAACTTACTAGAACATGTATTTTTTATGATTATTAAATGTCAACAAAATAGGTTTATATGTGACTTTGTATGTATAAAGCCATTGGTGTAAGTTTCTAATAACCACACTAAAACGAGAAAGATGAGAAATCTTACCCGGCACGGGCGTAGCGCTTGTTTACATGGAGTGCGAAAGAGGGTTATTCCAACTGAGTTGAATCGGTGCTTTTGGATACCACTCTAAGACTCGGAGTGAGATTGTTTACGCGATATTCCATCGATCTATTACTCACAAAGCTTGAAAACATCAATGACAATTCGGCTGCACCCAACTCGGAGATTGCCCAAGCCCTTGTATAAGACCATCAAGTGGCGATGTGATGATTCTGCTAGCTACATAGGCAGCACACGGCGTTGTGCCAGCCGTTTCATTCACAGATTTCTAGCCCACAAAGCATCGCACTGGAGTCAGTCACTGAGAAATCACACAGGCGCTATGTCATGTTAGCCGAAATCACAGCGATATGGAGGATTGGGCGACTGTGACAGCGGCATATTTAAAAAGAATATAGAAAGTGGATTAAGAATTACTCACCAAATTCAGGAGTTAAACCGATTGACAGTGAAGATGAGAGCAACAGATAAAGACGAGGGTTTCGCCGAGAGATCGCCGTACCGCCATGCAATGCGGTGCACTAAACTCGTGTCATATGATTGGTCAATATTTCGAGCCTTTCTCTCTGTCGCGGAATCGGGATAAAATGGCACTTTTCTGTTCCAATTTTACCTCGAATGTATTTGTAGTGGGGGATGTTAACTGAATTTTGTAAATGTGTTTGTTTTGATTTAAAGCAGCGAACAAAAATCCTTGATTGCCATTGGGTGATTAGTGTGTCAAGGTCGTTTTTGTTGACTTTCATAGGGTCATGTTAGAAAGCACATGGTTCATGGTTCACGGGGATTTCGTTAAATCGCAGCTGATTAGCTATAAATAGAACAAGTTGTAAACAACATGATTTTAACCGGTTAACACTTAGGCCGACATGCCAATAGCTTAAAAGATAGGTCTAGGGGGTTTAAGATAAAGACATAATTGTATCGAGCACGAAAAAAGTCGATATGGAAATTAAGTAAATGCAGATATGGTGATCATGTCTCGCCAAGCGTGCGGTATTGGATCGATTATTTTTCAGAAACCATATTTACTGTCTGCCAATGATTTGTTTACCATTTTTATTTTAAACATTATATTATTATTTCGATGATAGCTAGACCTATAAATACTTGCAGTTATTCGAAACGATTGTTTGTTTGAGTGTTATGATTTGTTTTTGACGTAACGTTATTGTGACACATTTTAGTCTTGCAAACAATTTTACGTGTTCTTTTCCATATATTATTCAAATGATTTCACGTAGGCCTATCATTATATGTCTATATAGGTTATTAATGTCATGAAACGGGTTTTTAACATCCAACACACACTCTCTGTGGGTCTAACTGCAAATGAATAATATTGGCATGGTTGTGATCGCGAAGTCTCATTTGTGTCTATGGACAAGATCATTAGAAATATTTATGATATCAGGATTTGAAATAACTTATTGTTAATCGTAATAAATCATGTTAACAACGTATTTTCTGATTGTTAGTCTCCAGATTTGTACATAGCCTGTATAGTTATTATTGTAGATCTACAACAGAACGCCTATCTTGTATAGGCCTGTAAACTGGTTTGTTCCATCTGTCATTCAATGGTTAAAATGGTATAGCGTATTTCCTCTTATAGGGGCCGGGCCTCAAATAAAAGCCGGGCCTCTAATAGGGGCCCGGTTTATATCGCTACAGTTAGTACCCCCTGCTAGATATATCTCTGTTTAAATATTCCCAGGCAGTGAGAGGGTTAAAAGTACCACACTATATCCGGTTTGCGAGGAGTTTGTGTTATTCTCAGAAATGATTTAGTTATTATACGTGACCACGTGTATTGGTCATACCTGAGAATAAAATAAGGGCCGGGCCTCAAATAAGAGCCGAGCCTCCAATAAGCGCCGGGGGGTAAGAGCCTTTAATGTTAATAAGGGCCCGGGCCCCAAATAGAGGAAATGCGGTAAGTGTCTGTACAGAAGAGTTGCTACTGTGTACAGAAGGTGAACATCCACGAATTGATATATCATTAGTCATTTATATATTTTCTTCTTTAATTGGATTGTATCTGTCAATGATTAGCTAACTGACTATAGCACAGACCATATATTGAATGATCTCTGCTACATGTGCTATAGAGAGTGTCATCGTTTCTAAATCAGGAGTTCCGTTCTGAACCATACTGACCGAATACAAGGCTTTTCAACTATACATGTAGTTCAGCAACAACGTGAACAAGAATAGCGGCATTTTGGAATCAATGGTTCGCTCATTTGAGATTGTCCCTTCGATGATTGAGTCCTAGTTTATATGGACAAGTCCAGGAACACTGATTTATACATGGATCCATGTCAAGAACGGCTAGCGTTAATTATATTTCAGTTGGATATTTGACTTGAATTAAGTGAATAAAAGACGTCTACAATTTCACCCAATTTCCCTGTAATTACTTCCACGCCGTGTTAATGTATGCTGTGGGACTATTCAGTGCTCTTGGGTTTCTAATCACATTCTTCACATTTATTACTCGTCGAGAAAACATTTGAAAATCGTAATTTTTTTAACAAAGGGTTTATAATTTCAAGTTTAGCACCCCTTGAACACAAAGTGGTGAAGTTCTTAGCCAACCAGTTTATAGGCAGTTGCAGGGTGCACAAGATAGTCCCTTGACGGCACGTGTAAGACGCAGTATTAAGACTTGTTGACTTGTATTGTAAATCTCACAAAACACTTCGAGGGGAGAAGGCGACATCGCTCGTTTAACAGTCTCTCACAGAGGAATTCAATTTTCAGATGTAATAAACTTGGGAAATAATGTCTCATATATAAGATTATTTATCGGTTCGAGGGCAACTTTTACTAGATTGATTGAAGGAATTGTGACGCAACTCAACTTTAGCGACCACCGCTGTCGACTGGTCGTATAGATACCAAGATGTATAGAGAAGCACCGGGAAAGTTCTATATTTAACGTATCTGGCAATTTATCTTTTGATTTAACATGTTTTATCACCGTCATAGGGTATATCAAACATGTAAATAACTCTTCGCTGTTCAATGGGGCGCCTCATGTTTACTTGAGTGCTTATAAAGTAAACTTACGTAAATAATTTCTTAACCATTTTGGCAACTGAAAATGTAACATATAGTCCCGCAACTATTACGGCATTGCAAACTTTTTTTTAAAATTCTCTCTCATAGCTTAATTATCCTTTATATTATTTTCATCTTTATATACCATTAGCCGACATGATAATCTATGAAAAGCAAGTCTAGATTTAGGTTTAAATCATCTTTCTCAGAGGCTACTGTTCAATATTTAATACAATGATATTTTTTTTTCAAACAAATAAATACTTAAATCATGTTTTCAAATACTAAGTGTCATTCTAGGTTCGGGAAAGAGTTTATGATGAAGTAGTGTAACTTCTGGTTTTGAGGCCGCATTCAAACATTTTCAAACATACATGTTATGCATTGTTAATCCATGGTCATGACGTCACTCTATTGTGTTATCAGTTGATTATTATTTAGGAATCCACTGGTCATTGACTGTCCCAGTCAGGAGGGGTGTTAGGTTTAGACATTTTCAGTAATGGTACATTTTTCGAGACTAATGTATTTTGTCTTGGTGTATAGGATAGGATCTTAAAATATCTAGACAACTATATTAA
Source organism: Gibbula magus (assembly GCA_936450465.1). Classification (NCBI taxonomy): domain Eukaryota; kingdom Metazoa; phylum Mollusca; class Gastropoda; order Trochida; family Trochidae; genus Gibbula; species Gibbula magus. The sequence goes on from OW388303.1 coordinate 47,009,978, forward strand.
TTTTTGTAATGCATGAACCTGGAATCGAACATGCAACCCTTCGTTTGGTAGTCAGCGCTTCTAACCACTAGGCCACAAGACGCTGTTAGAAACCTTAGGATTGTTTCTCAGTAAGAATCCCGCGTTCTTTTCAATACTTATACAATGCTTATACAATGCACGGAAGGCATGAAAAGGCAGATATTTTGCTGTCAATCACATCGCTTCGCGTGGAAGTTTTGCGCTGCACGTGCGTGGAAGAATCCATTTCATGAGGGTCGCAGCTACTTGTACCATATCCGATGAATGAGCACCGAAATTTGCAAATTATTTTGTTGTCCCATAATTGAAATTTATTGTTTCAAATGTAAAATGATCACATATGCATGTTTCGTGACGTCATACATGGATTAAGATGGAGAATGCATTCGGAGCAGTGGATTCGTTAAAAATAGTCGGGGCTCGTTGATTATTTTTAACGAATCCATAGCTCCGAATGCATTCTCCTTTACATAACGAACAGTATATTATATATACACATCCATTGTAACGCTCGCCACGAACAGGGAAGTTATACGGATATGCCCCAAACGTGACAACATGAATCAGAATTATTGTTGATGAATAAATGGATGTTTAGTTTTGATTAATAAATGCATGCTTTATAATGTACATGTCGACAGATGAGAACGTTTTATGTACAGTACTGTCCTTGTCTCATATGTATATATATATATCTATTATATTTATTTCAACTTCATCTTTTTCAGCTCATCAGGCCTGAAAGGCCCGATGGGCTTATGGCATGGCATGGCGTCCGTCCATCCGTCTGTCCGTCCGTCCGTAAACGTTTCGCTTTTTCGACTTCTTCTCCAGAACCAGTGGGTCTAGGTAGCTGAAATTTTGTATACAGACTCATTGGGCAATGGGGAATCTAAATTGTAGATTTAGTGATCCAGTGACTCCAAATAAGGGCCTCACAGGCCATAACCTAAAAACCTATTTTCATCTTCTTCTCCAGAACGAAAAGACCTAGATGACTGAAATGATGTGTACAGACTCTTTAGCCAATGGAGATTCTAAATTGTAGATTTGGTGACCCTGTGGCCCCAAATAAGGGCCTCACAGGCCATGACCTAAAATCCTATTTTCATCTTCTTCTCAAGAACAAAAAGACCTAGAAGGCTGTCATGTTGTGTAAAGAGTCTTTAGCCAATGAAGATTCTAAATTGTAGATTTGGTGACCCTGTGGCCCCAAATAAGGCCCCACAGGCCATTACCTAAAATCCTGTTTTCATCTGTTTCTCCGGAACAAAAAGACCTACAAGGCTGTTTTATTGTGTGCAAACTCTTTAGCCAATGGGGATTCTAACTTGTCAATTTGGTGACCCTGTGACCCCAAATATGGACCACAGCCTAAAAAAAACCCTTTGAAATTGAAGTTTGAACTGATATTTTATGGCACTTCAATCAGTATTTAATTTATCCCTAATAAAATACCCGAGGGAGAGTCATCTCATCTTTTAGATATATATGTGAGTCCTAACTTGGGTTTGAGAAATGCAGAATTTAGAAAAAAGTAACTTTGCAGTTAATCTTATTCAGTAGGAATGTGAAATATATGTCGAAGATCAAGTCTCCATGCATTATGGACATGTTTCTCAAATTGATGTAATCAATATGAAATGAGAACTATTGAATAGCTTATGAACTGAATATTGTGGATATTATAAAAAAAACGCCCTCACAGATCAAAACATGATCAGAATGTTTAGATGAAAAGGCTTAGAACCGATAAAATCGTGCAAAGATTATTTAGCCAAGGTGATTCTAAATTGTACTATGTACCATGAAATTCATCACATTGCCTGTTCTCTCCAAGCCTTATACAGTTAGATCAGTGATGCCAGTGTTTTGTGCAAGGCAAAGGCTATTACATAATTTGGCTGTAAAAACACAACAGGCTTGTAACCAGAGCCAAGGGGGGTCAGCATATTGCATAATCTCCTGTGTGTTGACCTTGCTGAGTGCTCTTTCTCACGTTCAAGAAGAATATTTGTCAGGGCTAGGGATTGTGCATTATATTGAGACAATATATGTCTGTCTTCATCATCAAACAATATAAACCCTGATGAGCTACAGAGCCCATGACTCTATTTTTATTTTGATATCTGTGATCATAGAGTTTGAACATGTGTGTGTGTGCGTGTGTGTGTTTGTATTGAGACCGTGAATTTTGATCTTATCTTATAGTTATATCATAAAGCACGATATTTTTCTCGTATATAATTCGATATCGTCCAATTTGGCTCCTCTACGATTGTAGTAAGTAGTACTTAAGTAGCCCAATATGTATTATTTGATAAAATAAATGATAGTTTGTTCGTGTAATGAATTATATATTTTGTTGCGGAAGAGAGTATTCCAACAACAACAAACATTTATAGAAAACATAACTTTTGAAGAAATTTTGTAACATTCGATACTTTAGAATAGCTAAATTAGACTTTTACAACTTTCACTGAGAAGTGAACCGAGCAACTAGTTCTAACAGTTTGTTAAGAAACGTTGAGCTCTAATTTTGAAAGGCGACCAACCAGTTAAACCGTAGAGAACGAGCAAATGTCAAAACCAGGCTAACCTCTTGAAATTCTCAAACCAACTTTTATATATAGCATATTCTAAGCCTAACAATACTATTAATATGTATACTAAGTTTGAGGGGAGTGGGTGATTACAGCAGTTATATAAAGTGAGATCACTTAGTATTAAACAATTGTCCGATTCACGTAACTCACAGAGTTCAGCATTGTTTCCGTTCTTGATGTTAGCTTCTAAGCATTTTAAGAAGCATTTAAGCATTTATCGTCTGTACATTGATGTGTTATCAAGCTAACGATGACATGCACAAGGAACAGAAACGGACCAAGTACAGATCCTTGAGGTAGCTATAAAACTGATTGGACATATCGTGGTCTCGACACGCCCCCCATCGAATCGTTTCTCACTCATTGGCTCATCGGTAATACAGATTTTTTTTCTCTCTCTATGGTTTGACTTTCTATATTAGACTTGTCGCATGTATACTCACGTGTAAAAGAAACGTCTCAACATTTTAAGAGAGTATAACACGAAATACTGCTGTCGGAGAAAGTAGGTTTTTAATGCACATTTTTAGTAAACAGGTATTCCTAATGTCATACATACATCAGAGAATGATACCTTTATCGTATGTCTGTTCAAGTATACACTTACTGCTGAAACCGTTTTTTTTTCAACATGGTTTTTAGGCCAGAATGTTTGGAATTTAAGTTAACAGTGTATAAATGTAGGAATATAATTAATTAGAGATTTTTGTCGACATAAACAGTCAGCTTGGACTTACATTTGTTGAAGCATTACTACTGGATGACGTCATATAACATAGTTTTTGACACTCCTATCGATCTAGTCTAGTTAAAGATGCATCCATTGTGCTTCACAAAATTTTAGTTGGCTTTAATACGTTCAAACGCACCATATATGCTGTATACAGTACAAATAAATGCACTCAACTTGCATATTCATCCCCAATCGCCAAATATATAAAAAAAATACTGGTTTCCAATTAAAAACGAGTAACATCATTATGTATGTGTAGAAACCGAACTGCACGTCCCATTTACAAGAATAGTAATTATATAACCTATTAAACATAACAACTTAAATTTGGCATTTTGTGTGTTATGAATAGGATTCCAAAATTACGTTTGACTCATTGGCGCGCGTCAATCGCGATGCATTGTCCGGTTTTCGATCAGAAATCACTACTTGTACCTTCCTATATACCGTCAATAAACTGAGTCGACTATCATGATCAACATGGCAGTGTTCGGTTACAGTCGGTACTTCTCGATAAAGTAACACAATTTTTAACGTTTGGAATATGTGACCCCTAGCAACACAATGGATGTACCTTTAAAGCGATTCGAAAACAAAGATTTCTTGAAACGCGTGTTTCTAAAAAATATGAACAGATAATGTTTTGAAATTTCAATTGTATTTTTTTTGGCTTCTAAAGACTTGAGGTAAGTCGTATTTTCTCCCATGAATTGGAATGTATTGTATTTTGTACGACGACTTTCCTTTTGTTTATGTAGGCTGTCGCTTGTTTAGAAGAAGAAACCATACGGATTCGAAAGGGAACCTGGACTTCAATCTGACGGGACTGGGTACTGCCATCTTCCCACGGCAAGGTGAAAACGTATCGGCGGAGGGAGATGATTTGAAAATCTTTTCGTTACGCCCGTGACGTTGTGAAGATGGGATACTGCATGTTTGGTTGATTTAACTAGGCAATTTGGGATTTGACGTAATATATTTTAATATCTAAATCATATGTATGTTAACTGTAAGGTTGTCGCTTGTTTAGAGACGAACCCATATTCTACAGTGAATTAGCCTGGATTATATCCTGACTGTTCTAGATACTGATTGGTTGGTTTATCTAATCAGGAGGGACCATTTCACTATTGATCACGACTAATTACAGGAAACACGTTAACCATGCTTGGATACATAGAAAGTCTAAACTATCTGAATATTTCTAATGTTCAAAGCCGAAGTCTCAACTGTCTGAATAATTATAATTTTCAAAGCCGAAGTCTAAACTGTCTGAATAATTCTAATTTTCAAAGCCGAAGTCTAAACTGCCTGAATAATTATATAACTTTCAAAGCTGAGTTCAGCTGAATTTTTCCCCCAAATACCAACCAACGGTCTCTAATCTTACCTTATGAAATAATAAGCTATTACTCATAACATGATTAAATATCTATGTTTCAGTTACAAGCAATGTCTTCTCTCTGTCAGTCAACATTATCTGAATAACATTTTTCAGATTTGTATCTGGTTATTATTCTACCCAAAGCAATGGACGTAAAATGAACCATCCTTGATCAATATATTTCGTCGTGTTTGTGTTTGTGTCTCCCCTTTCAATTAAATCGTTTCTAGTTGTATTCCAAAATAAACTCCGCCGGACCTTTCCCAAACGCCGTCGGTAAATCTTTTTATAGTTTTATCATTCAAAATTGCAAAACAATGGTCCCCACGTTTTTGCCTTAACCTGCGTCACTAAAAAAATGGGGATAAGATAAGATCAAATGTACGATTCCGCAAATGGTTTATGTACAAACTGATATATATTCAAATTGAATAACTAAAACAAATGCTTTACATATGCTTCTGTTTAATTTTTTTTAAATTAGACGACACGACGACACGCAATAGCTCATTCGCTCGGATATATCTCCTAAAACTATGTGGCAACATTATAATCAAAACCGAATAAGCTACTCAAGAGGCGAAAAGGAATAATGCGTCACGGAAAGATAAAAACGAAATCTGTTTACTCCCATTAAAACGTTAGGAATATTTTGAAACTGTTTCCACACCGATCGTGTTGCACGTATATGAATCATATGTCAGATTTCCACACATCTGTTTATATGTAAAAAATACATTGTAAAACCTTTCTAGCAATCGCACTTCTAAACTCCTGTCTCTGTCTGCACGGCGCTGTTAGGAGCTTGCAATCTTTCGGTCTTGTTAACTATAGGAACATATTTCAATAGACACATTTGTGAAACTGCAATTGCCGGTGCAGTCTGTTTTCCCTAATGCATATTGGTGCAACGGATTGTTGCAGTGGCCAGATTGAGATTTATCAGTCATGACGTAATCACAGAATCGATCTTTACATAGACCAAACAGTCGGCGGTTCCATGTCGTTTGTATGCGGATCGTGTGTGTGAATATTTCAATCAGACCATATATGTCAGTTTGCGACAACTGGAATGAAAAACGTCGATGTATAGAAGGTATAAGAACAGTGTCTCAAGGAAAGGAACGTTTTTATTATCGCGGCGATTTATGAAATTGTTTTTAATCCTGTAAGTAAATACTTCCATCATTGATAAAAAAAAATCACGTATTGCCATGCATCAATGCTTAACTCTCTCAGAACTGAAGTCGGGTCAGGGTGCCATTCTTATAGTTTTAAAATCTAATCCGCCAGATAACCTGTTTTACTGGAGAGCTCTTTATTCTACTGAATAAAAATATTGCCGGGAAAAACGAAATTTATTGCCGATATAACTTGATTAAATTGATAATTGACATTATCGGTGTGCACGTGCATGTGCATTTGCCACATGTGCATTTTGTGTGTTTAAATTCGTTACTATGGCATCATTTTGAAAATCAATTTACTCGAGTTTTTGGAAACACTATGATAACACGACCGGATGCTTTGAGTGAATTACTTTGATGAGAAAAAAAATAGCGCTGCGGCACATAATTGCAAAATCATTGTTCACAAGAAACTTCATACGGCGGTAAATTGGCGGCCAGACCATGGAACATACCGGAGTTCAGCCATGTGGAACCGATTCGCAGAAAAATGGTATTTAGCGTCGTTTCGTCAACGGCATCAAAATCGGTCGATCTTTGGTTGGTCACGTGACTTGAGGAAACTACGGCGGGGCTGATTGTAATATGTTCTGGCCAGAAGTGATCATACGACCCAAGCTCAGGCTTGTAATTTATCGGCTTAATGACTACGGCGTAAAATCCAACATTGTGTAGCATGGCAACGCTTCTAGAGTCTTATTATTGCATTAAAACCTCTAATTTTATCCGAATGTTTGATCAAAGAACAACTCTGAAGATAGAGCCAGTAGACCTCTTGAGTGGCTGGTTCTTGTTGATATTTTATGATGCTGACCAATTTGAAAAACTTCTCGAGTGGACTCCATTACAAATGAGCGATAGAATTAACGTCCATATACATAAATAGAAGTGCATACGTCATAAGGACTGCAATCTCATGTATATATAGAGTGATATATGTAAGAGATTTATATTTCATAGAATAATTTTACATTTCCGTTAAAAGCAGGGAAACGCTACATAAATAACAAAACTTGCTACTGAAATTACCACGGAAATTAGGTATATCAGATGAAATAAACGGATTTGAAAAGTACAAAAATATAGGACGTTATGACGTGTAATTCTAACATGTACACACACCTGATAATAAATTTGGCTTAAGATATAATCATATTTTCAAACTTTTTATTTGCGTATTAGTTATGTAGGCAAAAATCACTGTTTTACTTTCAATAATACAACGCTTAATATGATGAACGTATACATTTTAATATATCTTTACGGGATGGCATGTCAACTTCTTTGTGTTTATTGCAATTTCAGTATTAGCTACAGAACTGTAGCTTTATAACATGTTTCCTTTGTATCACCGGGTTTATAAAGGCGACGTTAGACTGTAGCTACTTCAGTATACATAAATATGGCTTCTACACCTGTAAAAACTAAGTGATAGGCCTACCTGTTCGTGAGCACTTGTCATTTTCTCATCCAAACTGTGTTCATCACATATTAACCACTTCTCTTTGTATGTAATTAACAATCTTTAACAGGTAAATAAATAGTTTAAATATTTAAAAGAAAAATAGATAACTATGTAATGAGTTTGATGTCAAATCATTTGTGTTTGAGTTGTGTGTATTTCGACAAACAAACATCTTGAATCTTTTTCTTGATCTTTCAGCTGCATACGTTACATAAACTCTTTTCATCCACTTACCGATCTATCGAATTTTTAATATCAGAATATGAAAACTCATTCGACGAACGAGAAGTATGATCTTAACAATCCCTGTGAAAAATACACGTCAACCTTTAAAAATAAAACTATTTAAAAATTGTCAGTCGTAAATGATAGTGCTGTCTTGTTGCAAAATAAATAAAAAAAAGATTTAACTGCAAGAAGTGTTTTAAGACGTCAGTATTTTACTTAATTTCCCTTTATACATATTACTCTTATATTGCTTTAACCTTTTTTTCCTTTTACGGTATACTTGTCACGTTTTATGTTGTATATGTCACACGTTTTTAACAATGTTTTAAAAGCCAAATAATGGCTAGTTGTTGAACATATTTTAGTTATTTTAAGCCATATCTACAATGTACACCATGTATATGTTTAACTTGTGAAACTTCAATAAACAATTCTTGTCTGTCTGTCTGTCTTTGCCCTCTAAAGGAAATCCTGGACCGTCTCTTCTTACCTGTCAATCAGTCCAGGTGGAACGATACCTTTTATTAGCACCAGATTCGAGACAAACAAGGTTAATTGTTGGTAAACAGAAAACCACCAAACCGTGACGAAAGATCAATATGCGAGAAGTAAGGACCCTGCTATTGGCCCGATCGATCGGAGTTAAGGCTGATGTTAGTAGGTTATCAATGGATACGCCAACACCAAAGGCGAACAGCTGATTGAACGATTTTTTCAGTTCCTGTACGGAAATCAACCTAGTTCTATCTGCATCCGGGTACCCCTGGACTGATTGTTGGTTGGCAGCCATACACACATTTACACTAAAGTTTACATGAACTATAAAACCAAATTTGTGTTATTTAGATGTGTATACCTTTGGTTATGATTCAGCACAAATGAAATTGGATAATTTGAAGTAAACCCAGCGTGATATATTTAATCTACTAACTTAATCATATCTATTATAAGAGAGAAATGGTCACGTGTGTACACACACATACATGCATGTATATAAGCAAAACATTCAATAAATGGTGTTTTTGTATGGTTTATCATATATATATTTATTAGGGACTTTCAAAGTTATCTCAGCGCAACTAGTCTTAGCATTAGGAATTCTTCAAAACCCAGTATTGTATTGCATGAACTCTCCACGCGCCTTTCATCCTTTCATAACTTAATAACTCCCTAATTCTACCGTATCTCCCTTGTACTCTCCACTGGAGGAATAAAAGTATATATAGCATTAGGAAATCTTCAAAACCCAGAAGGATCGAGTGGAAGATGGTTGAGAGTCCAGATCATACTGTTACCAATATTGGAGACACCAACGTCTAACGAAGTCAATACACAAGATATTACACATCGACAATTCAGCAGCCACGCGTTATTAAATGATAATTTATTAATAATTGTTTCTTAACCAATGTAAAATGATAGACAGCTTCACATTGATATGGATATTGATATTAAACTATAAATGCATTACCTGTAAGTAATGCAGTATATAATTCCGAGTTGCAACGTTGTAAATAATACCATATATTTCCACCTGAAATGTCACATTGTAAATAATTTTGCAACTATTGTAGGGCTAACCCCCTATAGCTGCACCCGTTTACCTCGTGCTCTGTTTATCATAAAACTGGACCTCATTGATAGGTTATAAATTTCAACAGCACTTATACACGCCACTTAGACCCGTTTAGAGTTTATCACCCCGGTGAAATATATAGTCCTGTCCTAGTAATAAAGTGATTATTGGAGTCATACAAGTGTGGCACTTATAAGACAATCGAATAAATATATATTTTTTATACAAATGTATTTTCAATAGAGTTCATTTCGTAAATGGGCCACTGGTACAATATTCAATTACATAACACTGAATTTTAAAACATCAAACGTCATACATGAAGGATACATACATATAGCGTGCTCATGTAAGTGTAAGGTCGAACGTGATGTCCATATTATGTTGGAGGTAGATATGTTAGATGTTTTTAGGTATAATTCATTGAGACCCCTGCTACTATGGGGAAGAGCAATTACTGTGCATGGCTTTCTGAAATATACTTTAAAAAATAAAATTTTGATTACATAAATCCTGTTACATGAAACAACTTCTCCCAAGGTAACAGCAGCGCCATTGAATTAAAGAGATTCACCAGATATATGTTATTATATTTTTTTACACGTGACCGACATCACACTCGCTCATACAGTCACACACTTTGTACTCAAGAAGTTCAGAAAAAAGCTCATTCTGAAATAAAAAGTTGACAAGAAATAACGCTCCACATAATGAAACGTGCATACTATATATATTTGTAGACCATATGTACATGTTTACCATTTACACACGTGTATACCATATATACTTATGTAATATATGTACTTGTACACTATATATACTTGTATACCATATATATTTGTATACTATATGTACTTGTATACCATATATGTACATGTACATGTGTATACCATATATATACTTGTATACTATATGTCCTTGTATCCTATATATACTTGTACACCATATAGATTTATATACCATATAAACTGTAAACCATATTTACGTGTATTCCATGTTTACTTGTATACGTATGTATATACTATATATACTTGAATACCATATATACTTGTATACTATATATACTTGTATATTGTGTATACTTGTATACAATATAAACCTGTAAACCATATATAATTGAATACCATATAAACCTGTATACTATACATACTTGTATATTATGTATACTTGTATACCATATATAAATATATACCATATATACTTGTATACTATATATATTTGTATACTATATATACTTGTATACTATATATACTTATATACTATATGTACGTGTACACTATATGTCTGATGTAAATGCAATATTCTTTCGGTTTCATTGCTCACCCCCATCAGTCACCCAGACGCTGTTGGCCAGTCTAGTTGCCTCAGTGCCTGTAATTAAGTATTTTTCAGGTCTGTTTTTTCAGGGACAATATGTTAGTCTACCAAACTGACTTTCATTATTTCCTCGCCGCTTCTGGATTCATTATCACTACAACACAAACATGCTAAAACAAATATCTTGGTTTCAGGAAGGAATTATCTTATATATCGTAATAAAAATCCTCGGTTTCGGTGATTCATATTTTACCCTTACAAGGACCAATCATGATTTCTGACATTCGTTATTCTCAGTGTATTGAATTTGATTTGTACTTTTAAACATGAAGTGTGTTTGAAGTACATATGTAAACAACACAGTTATATTTCAAGGGAATATCGTGCTTAATAAATTTCTTAGATTAATATCATAATTTAAAACTCTGACGACCATCTAAAAATACAACCACGCATCTGTATGAGCGCCCCTAAAGTAAATAATTGCTGTCATTGTTCGTGAGCAAAGTTTTTTTTTTATACCCTTTTCGCGCTTTGTTATAAATCGTTTTATTCTGAAAAGTGAACAGTATCTATGCCCCCATATTTGAATAAAACAGACTTAGATCAAGCGACTAAAGATGCTATCTTGAAATATCATTCAGCTGAACCTATTTGATATTCAGTCAACGAATTTGAAGGAAGATAACATCAGTGAAAAGACGCGAAACTTGAAATTTAAACCAAACTTCTTAATGCAAATGCAATGAATGTCCGTTCTCAACATCACTCAAAAGCTTACGGGTACGAGCGTACCGTGGTGTAGTCAAAGGGAGATAACTCATACTCCCATCAAGGGTCTGCGGTCGACTCCGCAGTGAATGCCAGCACTTCAACAAGTAAATGTTAGATGTTTGCGCCTCCAACATCAGCGCGACTTTCCTAACACTGACAACACATTTCTGTTTGCTCAAACCGCTCAGCTTATTTATAAAACTCGTAACGAGTTCTTTATATTCTCTGAAATCCATTTTTTACCGCGAAATTACATGTCAATAAATGGCTTGTTGTAAGATATGAGATTTGGATATCTTCGGCGCATCGTGTTTGCTCTAGGTGAAGGGTTATACAAAGATGTGGCTAGATTTATTTAGACTTTTATTTGATAAGTGTTACTTTTTGTCTATTCAAAATGTATCCATTGAAGTGAAGTTGGGTTTCTTCCTACGTCAAATTACTCCGCAAGCGCTTTTTCGTTTACCGTCTCCGATTTCCTTTCAATGGCGGCCCGTTCTCTTGTGAGATATATTCTAATCTTTAAACAGACACCTATCTCACAACAGATAAGCAATACCAACACACGGTCTGGCGATGCACTGCTTCAACTTGAAGCTAGACTTACTCAGACTTTGTAAAACAAGTATAAATGTTACGGATGCAAGTGAGTCTGAAGAACTAAAATGTGATTTTTAAAAGATTTCCCAGGGGTATTTTCTTTGGAGAATTCTTTGAATTGACTAAATCTCTCCGCTTCCTTCTTCCTGTCTGTGAACGCACGTGTCTACCACAATTCTGTGCAAAAGTGATCGTAAACTTAGGTTTGAAGCTGGAATCAGCCAAGGCGGCGTGCTGATACCGTTAGATAAGAGATTGTGTCGTGTCTCTCATACAACAACTTACCCACACGTTATAAATAGTGCAAGTGCCCATCACTGATAAATTTAAGCCTTGCTGCATTTTCTTGACTTTTCTGTTCTAGCGTATCGGCGGGCTGACGTACGTTCTGCTACGTAAGCACAGACAAGTTACGGAAATGCAGCAAGGTTTGAATTAGCCAGTGATGGAAACTGGCGAAAGTTATGACTAGCAAACGAAGTTGGTCATACATTGAAGGTTGAAATGCATCATATTATGTCCTGCATAGGATTACAATAAGGAACGTTATTGTCTTTTTCCTAATGTAGCCATTATAGATACTAATTTCAAAAGCCTTTATAAGACAAGTGTATTATATATTATCAAATAGTAGAGGAAAGTTGATTGAAACCATCTGTAACTATATCTACTACTTTTAGAAATACATGTCATTTAGAAAGTGAACAAATATAACATGATTGTATTTGGGATAACACTACCTTCAATAATATAAATAATTGAAGGCGAAATGGTCGTGTGGTAAGCTGCTGGTACGGTCAGTGCCTTACTCTGAGGTTGTGGGTTCGAATACCGCAAAAAGGGAGTCGCCCCGAAAAAGTACAAGAATTTGTACTATTGAAGATATTGTTATCCCAAAAATAATCATGTTATATCTACTACTTTGTTAGTAACAATGCCCATTAAGATATTCTTATTGATTGTGACTATCAAATCTATCTGTCATTCGGTACCGTTATGTTCATCGTATGTAGTTGTATATATATGTATATGGAGTAGACTATATGTAACACCTGTTCACCTTGTTTGTCTGTGTTAGTAATCGCATATATCTGGTTGTCTGTCCACCTCTCGATGTAACTCTTTTCATCTCGCTCTTGTACAATTTCTCCGTTGTCCACATCTGAATCTCCCCATTTAATTCCAGGTGTACCTACATGCCGACTGATACATCCTTACTTTGTACCCGTGTCATTATATTTCGCCCTACTGTCCAGTCCTAATCTATCCTTATTTCGTTCTGTTTATCTCTCGGTCAACACTTGTCTGTCTGTCTGTCTATCTCTGTGTCTCTATGTCTGTCTGTCTCTTTCTGTTTCCCTCCGTCTGTCTGTCTGTCTGTCTCTCTCTGTCTGTCTGTCTGTCTCTGTCTCGTTCTTTCTGTGTGTGTCTCTCTCTCTCTCTCTCTCTCTCTCTCTCTCTCTCTCTCTCTCTCTCTCTCTCTCTCTCTCTCCCCCTCTCTCTCTCTCCCTCCCCCCCCCCTCTCTCTCTCTCTCTCTCTCTCTCTCTCCCCCCCTCTCTCTCTCCCTCCCCCCCCTCTCTCTCTCTCTCTCTCTCTCTCTCTCTCTCTCTCTCTCTCTCTTACTCTCTCCCACTGTACCTTTACTTGTTTTACCCCGTCTATTAGTCTCCATGTCTTCTCTATATATTTGTCAAAATACACTTCACTTTTATTTCCTTAATTTTCTCTCTCCTTCTCTCCCTCTCTCCCTGTCTCATAATGTAAGAGTTTCTCAAGATATTAAAACCATTTATCAAGCATGAGTCACATTTCTGCTGCTATCACCCCGCATCTGTCATATTCATTCCAATTTACCATATCAATTCTTTCATACAGCTGAGCTCCACACTCTATACACAGCCAGGACCAAGATGTCTAAGATGCACGCGCCCGTGAAAGACGACTGTCCGCGTCCTAGCGACATGTTCAAATCGAGCTTTCATGTATCAAAACTCGGGTTAATGGGCGTTGATTATGCTTGTGTAGTGAATTATTTCGTTTATCATCTAACTCCATCAAAGGAATATTAAACACAAAAGATTGACCTCGACGTATCGCTAGGCAATCGCATTACTATGGTTGTATCGTTCAGAGGCACTAAGCCAGTTTAGCAAGAGCCGAATAGCGATTGTTCGAACGATTGCGAACCGCTGCACTTTAGAGAAGGCGTTCTTTGAAGAAGAGGAAATTAAGGGGACAAAGACGGGTTATCTTTGATTATATCTGTTAAGTTTAAAGATTATATCCAAACGACGTCTTCCCGTGCGATACATCATACAGGCGTTATGTGATATTAATATTAATAACCAAAGACGGATTATCGACTCTGTAAATTTGGGACCGCTTGAAAGCTGAACTCTGTTATGTTAAAAGGTTACCAAAGTCGTCTTCAGACCAATTAATTTGTCCATGTTTTGAACATTATCGCATTTTTTCAAGAACTGATTTAATTTTATTTTCACATTAAACACACTTTACAGATACATGTTGTAACGTCACGATAAGGTCCTGCACTAAGCATTTTAAGTCATTAGGAATAAACTTAAATTGTTGAAATTAAATAAAAAAAGTCAAGGTTGGAGGTAATTCATCTTTGTAACAACCGTAGTCATATTCAAACTATATGATTATCATTGAATACCATATTTTCAGAAACAGATTTCACACATATACAGTAAATGGCTAAGACAAGAATTTCATAGATGGTCAACTTTAAAAAAAAATTCACACATTTTATTTCACACAACAGTTTTGTTGAAAACTTTATTTTAAATTCCATTTCAAATTCAAATTTTTTTTTTCACATAACAAAGCATGGATATTTACACATCGTTTGGATTTAACAAAGCTAAATTATACGTAATCACTGGGATTTAACAAAGCTCAAAATAAACATCGTCGTTGGGATTTAAATAAGCTGAACTATACATCATCGTTGGGATTTAACACTACTAAAATAAACATCGTCGTTGGGATTTAACAAAGCTAAAATAAACATCGTCGTTGGGATTTAATATAGCTTAAATATACGTCGTTGGGATTTAATATAGCTATAATATACATCGTCGTTGTAATTTAACAGAGCTTAAATATACGTCGTTGTTGGAAAGCTAAAAAGTATTCACCCTGTGGTTGTGGTGGCATAGTTCAGTAACCGCTATCAGTTCAACAACAATTGGCGCAGTTCGTCGCATGGCTGGGTTACCCGCTACATTGCCGGATAAACTGAGAGTTTAAAGGGTAATTCACTGCTCAAAACAGAGACATGACTTGAGAGAGCTGTTGGAGCACTCTGGGTAGGTGACTCCGTGTGCTTCTGTCCACCCAGCAGTAAATTGGGTACCTGGTATGATACTATATGTATATAGTAGTCTGAACAGGCGACCGATTGTATTCTCCTAAGGCAGTGTTTTGTACTCATTGACCATGTGTTATATGTCGACCAGCGCTTTGAGCATACACTATGCATGCATGTATGTGTTATATAAATGAAGTATTATTATCATTATTAAACCAATAGTCATTGGCACTGCTTGGATATTCTCAATTTCCTGTGGTCTACCATTTGTTAAACATCAACAATGACTACATTCATTGTAAAAAAAGTTAATTGTCAAACCCTTCATTTGTGAAAAATAATGTTGCCTCACTCGATGAGAAAACATCTTGGTATTTGATGAATTTGGACAGATATGGTTAAATTTGCTTATCCTGAAAACTATGTTAACAAAATCAACATGATGTATACGCTGTTAATTATTAAAATGATGAACATTGTTAAAGGCAGACACTTTTGGGACACACACATATATATATGCATGATCTTGATGAACAGTAATTGTTTCCAGCACGAACTATACTTTCTTAATATTCTTACAACCCAGACTGAAGTTGATGAAACTCATCATTATCTTCTGAATGTGGGACAAACCGAGTCTACATCAAGGAGAAACTAATTAACTAGGATTTCAGGTAAGAAAACAGTGTAGGAAAAGTAATTTTCAGCGGTTCCCATTATAAAAATGGTCATTACGCCGTGACACAATTTTTATTAATTAACTATCAATGTTATAGCATGTATACGGAATTTACTGCCTAGACCATATGATTCGACAACTCGGCCAATACGAGGGAACTGGGCAAATACGGGACAAACTGGGCCAATACGAGACAAACTGGGCCAATATGAGTCAGAGCATGCGCAGTTGCATATTTGGTGAAAGCCCGAAGCTGTCGCTTCACAACTTTGACCCGTGCTATTTGTTCACCAATCTTGTTTATAATTATTATTTCAATATAAATGAGATGTCTAGTGTTGTACAAAGAGAATGAAAATAAGTTAATTAATAAAATTGTCATTAATTAAGTATTTCCGTATTGGTCCAGTTACAGGTCCTCGGTCCGTTGTATTGGCCCTCGACTTCGTCTCGGGCCAATACAACAGACCTCGGACCTGTAACTGGGCCAATACGGAAATACTTAATTAATAACATTATAATATCCATCATAGACTAACTTAGTTTCTGAAAAAAACTGACACACTGATTGATTTATTTATTCACATGAAACATTGACTTCTTTTTTTTATATTGAAAATGAACCCCTGAAAAGGGAATGAAGGGAATTTAAACCTGAATATAAACGTGCATGCTTTTCTGGGGGATATCAGGTCGGTCGATGGGAAAGTAAAGGTGAACATGACATAAAGGACATAAAGGCAGTTCAGCGCTGATTGTCCACCATCTTGATTGTTTGCAAACCGTCAAATTAAAAACGTTTTATACTCATCAACAATTTTATTTGTATGATGACCTGCGAGATACATTTATAAGATTTAAGAGGTAAAAGATACTTCAGTTCTCGATAATCAACTGGCTGTTTTATATAACCATTTTCACCTACAATTGTACATTAGTCTGTCATTTAATTCTTAAAGAGCTACACCAAGTCTACAACAAGACCACACAGCTCAGTTTGAGGATAATGAATACATCTCAGAGACTCCTTTATATTTTATTTTAAACTGTTTTAATCTTGAAATTTTACCAAAAAATAAATTCAGAGTTTAAACGTTAGACCTGACTAAGTATACACGTCACAATGAGTCATCCATTTTAATTAAATACCAAACCTTCTGTCCAAACTACCATTTTGGTATAGCGATTCCATCCCATTTGTGTCTGACCAGACACAAATAATCAAACCTATTGATGATACCTTAAAGGGACACAACGTATTTTTCATGATATTTTATTTGGATTTGATACATACAAAAAAACCAAATGTTCAGATTCACATCCAAATCATGTCACTCGACTTGCACACGTATCCCCTAACGCATATATATATATATATATATATATATATATATATATATATATATATATATATATATATATATATATATATATATATTTGACAATAACTTGTTTTCAATGAAACTCAAGCAGCGACTTAATACACGACGAGAAGTCGAATTCACGCGCCCCATTTACAAGTATACCAGTTATATGTCCCATTGAACAGTACCAATCAATATCTGTGTCTTTGTCTGCTACATATAAGTTCTCAAAATTACGTTTGAACAATTGACGCGGAACATTGTCCGGTTTTCGATCATAATCAAGACTAAACACCTTAATATTGTAACTATACTGAACAGATTGGCACTAAAAGGGTAATTTTCGACAAAAGTCATTACTTTTCGATAAAATAACACCCTTGGTAAATTTTGACCTATTTTACTACAATAACATACGGAGTGTCCCTTTAATGTATGAAATTGGGTCTTCTTTACAAAGCATTTGCCATAAATTTAAATTTAAATTCAATAAAAATCGACTTCGTTTGTACACTATTGTATAGTTCCTTGTGTCACGTAGTTGAACACAACAAAAACAGGCGCTTTATAATCAAGCGGTGTACAGAAGCCGACTCCCGTCAA